>PVKC010004663.1:0-35101 GCA_004027635.1 Crocidura indochinensis
CTGGGAACTTGAGGGACAAAGTAATTGTGCATGGGTTTTGTTTTATTTTTCTTAATGTTCTTTGGCTGAAAGTTCAAAATTAAGGTGTCAGCAAGGGGATTTCTTCTGAGAATTCTGTTTATGGGTAATTGTTTTCCCACTGTAACTTTACCTGTTCTCTTTTTTTGGATCTTTATTCTCATAATAAAAGTAAAAACAAAACAAAACAAAAAGAATAGCATACCAACCACAATGTGTCTTCGGTGTTTGAACTCTAACAGCTTGTGTTGGTATATTTCCATGGACTATAGCAAATCAGAGATAAAGGTCTCTGTATAAAGACAGCAGCACAAGGGTGTTCACTAACCAGTTTTGCTGCTTTCTACTACTTGTATTTCACTGACTGTTCACCATACTCTCTTGGCTCAATCTTGGTTATTTTCTCGTGGCCAAAGTCTCTTGTCTGTCTATCCATGGCATCTCTCTAAGCCTGAATGCCCACCTATGTACTAGCCTATGTTTATATTTTATTTTTTAATCATATTTTATTTAAACACCTTGATTACAAACATGATTGTGGTCGACCTACCTCTTAACCCCTTTTGTTTTCTCTGTTATCAAACTGATTGCACTCAATCTACATAAATTTTAAATGATCAGTAGGGTTTTCTAGATTATCTCACCCATCCTGCTTCTCAGTTGTCCTGTAATGCTAGAGTAAATTCCTATTGTTATAAATAAATTTAAATTACAAAGCATCAGCACAAACATTATTGAATCATTTATCTACCGTGAAGAAAATAAAATATAAGAAATAGAAAACTGAACCATGGCTTTTAAAAATAAATAGAAAGAGTTTGGATAATAGTTTAGAGGTTTGGACTTCATTCTTTAAGATACAGGTTTTGAACCCTGGTTCTTCCTGGCACTAAGTTGTGAGTAGATCCTGACTAGATTTAGACTATAAAAGTCAGAAACACCAAGAATGAGATTTATCTATCTGTTTTAGTTCATTTTCTCATTGACTTTGATGCACATTAAAGTTGAAAAGACTGCCTTAGTCCAGAATGTCTCTAAATTTCATTGCATATGAAAACCTGAGAATTTTATTTAAAATGAAGATTTTGGGACTGATGAGATAGTACAGTGGTTATAACACTTGACTTGCATGCGTTAACCCCAGTATGATTCCTCACAACACATACATCCCTAGGAATTATCTCTGAGGAAAAAACCCTGAAAAATATGAAATATATCCCTCTCCTTTGAGGAAATATGTTTGGATCCATGCCAATACTGACATTCCCAGCTGACAGTCAAGGTTATCAGTTTAGGGAGCCAAAAAGGGAGAACCAGTTTCGTGGTTCCCATCAGCCTTGTCTTAGAATTGCTGCCATATTTTGAGCATATCTTGAGTATACAATCATCATCTGCTAAGAGTGAGTCATTCTTGCAATTAAATAAGTTTTATGCATAATAAACTTTGCTCAAATTGTATGGGTTTCAACTAAAGAAATAATAAGTTTTTAAAAGAAATTATATATTTTCTGTTCCACATTTTATTGTATGACTGTTCTTCTTGGTAGGAGGTCCAGATAATTTCATTCAAATACTGATGTATGCTTCCTATATATTTTATGTTTGTTTTGGATGAATGATTAGTCTGTGCAATTATTTTTAATTTAAAAAGACTTTAGAAGCATAATTCAATGAAAAAGTTTTTCCTGTATCTGTAAAATCAACCAAGAATCAAAAATCCAGATTGGACAATAACTGATTTATAACCATTAAAATATTATTATTATTATTATTATTATTATTATTTGATTATTGGGCCACACCCTAATGTTCTCATGGCTTATTCTTGGTTCGTTCCTATTAGGGCTAGAAATATTATATAACTGCCAAGGATCATACATTATGCTTGCAAGTCAAACACCCTACTGGCTGTATTATCATCTTGTTCCCATATTTTAAAGTATTTCAAAGACATTATATTCTGTTGGAAGGGCCCATAGGGCTTATTCCTAACTCTGCACTCAGTTACCACTTCTATGTGAAATACATTCCCTATAGGGTGCCAGGGATTGAGCCTGGGTCTATCTACAGCATACAAGGCCAGCACCTTACTGACTGAAGTATCTCTCCAGTCTACTCTTTCTATTTTTAATGATAAAATACATTTATTTTTGTTACTGTCCTGATAACTTTAATATTTTTTTCTTTCAAGATCTGAAGTATTGAGCATATTGGTATGCTAGCAAAAGATTAACCTTCTTTCAATATGTCAGTTAATATAAGTAAATAACTACATATTTATTATTAGATTCCTTTAAAACATTAAAAGTTTATTTTTGTTTGTTTTTGGGCCACACCAGGCGGTGCTCAGGGGTCACTTCTGGCTGTCTGCTCAGAAATAGCTCCTGGCAGGCACGGGGGATCATATGGAACACCGGGATTCGAACCAACCACCTTTGGTCCTGGATCGGCTGCTTGCAAGACAAACACCGCTGTACTATCTCTCAGGGCCCCAACATTTCTGTGTTCAGGGGATTGTACCAGGATGACTATTTTTGTAATAAGTCAAGCAAATAGTCATTTTCTATTATGGTCTCATTATTTTGAAAACAATTAATTAGGCTTAGAAAGATAGTACATGGGTTAGAATCTAACCTTGTAAGTGACCAATCCTGGTACAATCCCCTCAACACAGATGGTCCCCCAGCACTGTCAGGAGTGATCTCTGTTCGCAGTCAGTTATACACCCTGAGTGAGCACTTACAGGTGTAGCCCAAACTCAAAACAAACAACTAAAACATCTTCTCATAACTGGTAATGTTTTAAAATATAACAATTTGATTATGAAAAGTCAAATTTTTCATTTCCAACTTTTATCTGTGTCTTGAGGAACCACATGGCAGAACACTGCCTAAAATGTATGTAATGTCAGAATCTTTGACATTTTAGGAGAGTAGCTGGAAAAATAAATAAGAGAAGCATTAAGAAGATGAGAATTGGGGCCCGGGAGATAGCATGGAGGTAAGGAGTTTGCCTTTCATGCAAAAGGTCATTGGTTCGAATCCCAGTGCCCCATATGGTCCCTCGTGCCTGCCAGGAGCAATTTCTGAGCATGGAGTCAGGAGTAACCCCTGAGCACTGCCGGGTGTGACCCAAAACCCCCCCAAAAAAGAAATAAAAAAGAAGATGAGAATTTCTGGTTCTGGCAAACACCTTTCAAATAAAATTACAAAACCTGTTGCTAAACTCTTAAGACTCCTATATGAAGTTGTTATTAGCTAATTTTGTTTAAATATAACTAAAATACATTTATAAAACTACCATCTTAAAGTAAGGCCCTGAATACATTTTCCTTTCTCATTCTTTAACCTCGTCTATCTTCCTTTTCTATAAACCCAGCATTTTACAACTATTTTGCCTCATATTCAAGACATTAGTATCGCAACAAATCACTCTTTATCTCTATGGTATTAACATAAACCTGAGTGCTTGAAGGAATGTGGATGAAACTAGCTATTTTGTCCCCACTGCAGCAATGAGGTATGTGTTGAGTGATTGTCTAGATTGCTTTGCATCTGTTAGAATTCATCTCACACTTATCCTGTAAACAGGAATACTGCATTCTTTACAGCAAATGCCAGTATGTTTTTCAGATTTCTGAAGCGATGCTTCTATATAAACTTGTGCTTTGAGAACTGCCGTCATAAAAACCGAATGGCATGCCCATAAAGAGTAGTTTAGGACTCCTGTTTGTTTTATAATCTACATTAATTGACTTAACCAAATGATTTATGTTTATGGAAAGTGTAATTTCAACAGGACATTGAAAGTTTCTAAGAGAAAGCATTAAATAAACTAGCATCGCGTGAAACACCTCACAGAGCATATTAATCTGAAATTGTTATGCTTATAAGTCAGTGAGTGAATTTCCAATGCATAATTTATGGAAAAGCAGCAGTGTAATACAACTGCCAGCTATATTGTATTAATTACTACAGTTTCCTTCATTAGAGAACAGTTAAAAGAAATAGATGGTCTTGTGAAAAGGACTAACTACATATTTCCACACTTAATTTGTTTGAGGAGCCAGCATTTCTACCACTTCTTATTTCAGAGTCTGTTCCAGTGAGCAGGATCATGCTGCATTTTTACGTCCTAAATACACTTATTTAAAATTATTAAAATTATTTCTCTCATTCTGTGCCTCAGTCTCCATCTCTTTATGTCTTACTTTTCTAAATAAATTTAGTGTCTTTAATTTTTAATACAAATAGAGCTTTATTCGTTTAGATATTTTTGGATTTTTATGGGTTTTTTATTCTGTTTTATTTTCTGCCACACCCAACGTGATTAGATTTGACTCCTATCCTGCATTTAAGAATTATTCCTGAAAGGGCTCTGAGGACTAAATATGCTGCTAGAAATTGAGCGCAGATCAGCCATGTGCATGGCAAACACACTATTTGATGTACTATCTAAATCCCCACCCTCAATAATGCAGTATTTTATTCTTTTGGGAGAGATAAATTTGCAGTAGACAATTATATTGGCCTGGCACTTCCAGAGTATGAATTATTATATGCAAATGGATTTATTTTCATGCCAAAATAAACAAATTTGTCTTATTGTTCCTAAATTTAAATTTACCAGTTTTATACCTGTGTGACTGGGGCTAGAATGTTCTAAATAGTCTATGAGATATAAAAGAATCTATGTGCCAGATATTTTTTTTGCTTTCATAAGACTTTGAGAGAGTGCTTATCATTTCCTTGTAATCTTACCTTAAGTCATTCACATTTTTGTTCTTTGTTTTGACTGTAAGAACTTTCCCTAGTAAATATGCTACACATTTCAATTTATTTATTTATTTTTGAACCACACCAGTCAGGGTATTTTCCTGTGTCTGTGCCCAGTGATTACTATGGTGAGCTAGGAAGACTTTTTGGGGTACTTGGGATAAAAAAAATTGGGTCAGCCCACATGCAAGGCAAGTGCCCTACTTCTATTTTATGGCTCTGACCCCAAATACCATCAAGTATTTTGCTTATTTGGGGGATCACACTCAACTAAGCATAAAGCTTCCTCCTGACTGTATGCATTCTTCAAAATGCTCAGAATATCAAATGAAATAATGGGGTTGAAACTGAGATGACCATGTGCAAGGCAAGTATCTTAATCACTGTATTATCTACCTAGCAAGTTCTAAAATTCTATGAAGATAATTCACAGAGATAGAAAGTAGTTTATAGATATGCCACTCCCTAAAATTGTAAATATGTAGTCTGAGCTAAGTTATAGCAACGCAAAGCAGCAAATTAGCTTCAGCAAGATTCACTGAAATGCAGCATTGTGAAATATCTTTTTTACAGATTTAATTAAGAATATGAAGGAGCCCTAGGTTTCTTGTTCCCATGGAAATATAACCTCAATTAAAATTCTATTCTCATATCTATGAAAGTGTGCACAACAGTCCATCAAGAATAACCCTGCTCTCTGCACTGAGTTAATTCAACTGTTATTAATTGTGGATGCACTCTAGGATCACATGTAGAGTAGCTTGAAGCTACTCCTTCAAAGCCCCAACTAAAGCCACTGAATCAGAATTACTCAGGGTGTAGCTCCAGCATATGGATTGCTTTGGATGATCCCTGGGTGAAAACGTGGATTTAATGAAATTCAGTCACAAGATAATAGGATCAAGTCAGCTTTTTCAAGTTAACAATAAAATACTCACAAAGAGTAGCTTCTGACTCATTGTTGTCATTTGCTAGAACACTTTTATATTAGCTGTATAAAATAATAATGACTATAATAATGAAGGTGACCCAGTTGGTGCAAAGAATAGATTTGGCACCACCTTAAATGTTACAAATGACAGCTCTCAAAACAGTCTATTAAATATTGCCTTAAAGTTAAAATAAACAATTAGTAAGCACAAGCTCAAAGTACGGTGTTTTCCAGAGCAAATAGAATATTTGCAAATATAATACGTTAGCTGTCTAGCTGCAAGTACTGTCAAAGAAACATATAATACAATAACTTTCATAAAATAATTTAACTCCAGGAAGCAATAAAGAAATGGAAAGCAGAAGTCGATATACAACGTTGAAGTTTTTTTTTAAATATCTTGATTTAAACACCTTGATTACAAATATGATTCTAGTTGAGTTTTAGTCATGTAAAGAATACCCCGCTTCAACAGTGCAACATTCCCATCAATAATGTCCCAAATCTCCCTCCTCCACAACCCACCCCACATGTACTCTAGACAGGCTTGCTACTTCCCTCATTCATTCACATTGTTATGATAATTCTCAATGTAGCTATTTCTTTAACTGCAGTCACCACTCTTTGTGGTGAGCTTCGTGTCGTGAGCTGGACATTCCAGCCCCCTCTCTTTTGTCTCTGTGAATTATTGCAAAAATGTTTTTATTTTTCTTAAAACAACAACAAATAAAACAATCAGAAAGATCAAAGAAAGTAGAAGTTGATTTTTTGAAAAAATAAACAGGATTGATAGACCATTGGCAAAACTCACAAAGAAAAAGAGCGAAAATTGATAACCTGTATTAGAAATGAAAAGGAGTAGCTTACTACAGATATTGCAGAGATTCAAAGGGTAATCAGAGACTACTTTGAGAAACTCTATGCCACTGAATATGAGAACCTGGAAGACATGGATAAATTCTTGGACTCTTATAGTCTTCCACAGTTGAATAAGGAAGACGCAGCATATCTAAACACTCCCATCACTATTGAGGAAATTAAAACGGTAATAAATGTCTGCCCCAAAGAGTTTTCCCAAACACAAAAGCCCAGGTCAAGATGGATTCATTAACGAATAATTTCAAACCTTTCAAGAGGAAATTCTCCAATCCTGTGCAGGCTCTTTCATAAAATTGAAGAATAAGGAACACTACCAAACAGATTTTATGAAGCTAGGATCATCTTGATACCAAAACCCAGGAGAGATGCTGCAAAAAGAAAACTACAGAATAATATCCCTGATGAGCACAGATGCAAAGATCCTCAATAAATTCCTGGAAAATAGGATCCAATGCCTAATCAAGAAAGTCATTCACTATAAGTAAGTACCAGGAATGCAAGGATGGTGTAATATCCATAAATCAATCAACATAATACACAATGTCAACAAAAAGTAAAAGAAAAATCATATGAAGAGATGATCATATCAATAGATGTAGAGAAAGCATTTGATAAGGTCCAACATCTCTTCTTGATTAAAAAAAAATCTCTCATCAAAATGGGAATAGAAGGAACTCCTCTCAATATTGTAGAGGCAATCTACCACAAGACAATGGCAAAGATTATAGTCAATGGAGATCAACTAAAAGTCTTTCTTCTAAAATATGGTACAAAACAAGGCAGCCCTCTCTCACCATTCCAATTAAATATAGTGCTAGAAGTTATTTAAGATATCAATGGAATCCAAATAGGAAAGGAAGAAGTCAATCTCTCACTGTTTGCAGATGACATGATACTGCATTTAGAAAACCCTAAAGACTTTACAAAAAAACTTCTAGAAACAATACACTCAAAGTGGCAGGATACAAAATTAACACACAAAATCAATGGTCTTCTGATACACCAATAATGATAATGAAGAAATTGATATAAAAATCCCATTTACATTAGTGTCACACAAACTCAAATACCGTGGAGTCAACTTAACTAAAGATGTGAAGAACTTATACAAATAAAACTACTAAACCCTGCTTCAAGAAATAAAAGACATAAGTAAATTGAGGCATACACCTGCCCATGGATTGAGAGAGTTAACATTATTAAAATGGCAATAATCCCCAAGGCATTATACACATTTAATGCAATCCCTCTAAGGATAACCATAATATTCTTCAAAGAAGAGGATCAAACATTTCTGAAATTCATATGGAACAATAAACACCCAAGAATAGCTGTAACAACCTTTGGGAAAAGGAATATGGGAAGCATCACTTTTCCCAACTTTAAATAATATTACAAAGCAATCGTCATTAAAACAGCATGGTATTGGAATAAAGACAGAGTCTTAAATCAGTGAAATAGACTAGAGTATTCAGGGACTGCTCCCTAGATATATTGCAAGAAATGCAAAATGAAGCAAGGAAAGCCTCTTCAACAAGTGGTGTTGGTACAATTGGACAGTCACTTGCTATAAAACGGACTCAGACCTCCAGGAAACACCATGCACTAAGGTCAAATGCAATTGAATTAAAGACCTTGATAACAGACCTGAAACCGTAAGGTATATAGAACAATATGTAGGTGAAACACTCCAGGACATTAAAATAGAGTCATCTTCAAGGAAGAAACAATGCTCTCTAAACAAGTCAAAGTAGAGGTTCACAAATGGGACTATATTAAGCTGAGAAACTTTTGCGCCTCAAAGAAAATTATGCCTAGGATACAAAAGCCACCCACAGAATGAGAGAAGTTATTCACCCTTTACCCATCGGATAAGAGGCTAATATTTAAGATACACAAGGTACTGACAGAACTTAACAAAAAAAAAAAAAAAAAAAAAAAAAAAAAGAACATCTAACCCCAGGGGAGAAGAAACGAACACTTTCTCAAGATAAAAATCAAATGGCCGGGGCCGGGCGGTGGCGCTGGAGGTAAGATGCCTGCGCTAACCTAGGACGAACCGCGGTTCGATCCCCCGGTTCCCCATATGGTCCCCCGTGCCTGCCAGGAGTGACTTCTGAGCGAATAGCCAGGAGTAATCCCTGAGCGTCACTGGGTGTGGCCCAAAAACCAAAAAAAAAAAAAATAAATAAATAAATAAATAAATAAATCAAATGGCCAAAAGGCACATGAAAAAAGTGCTCCATACCATTAATCATCAGGAAGATGCAAATCAAAACAACAATTAGGTACCAACTCACACCACAAAGACTGGCACACAACACAAAGAAAAAGAACAATTGGTGCGGACAGGAATGTGCAGAGAAAGGAACTCTCATTCACTGCTGGTGGGAATATCATCTAGACCTGCCATTTTGAAAAACAATATAGTGATTCCTCAAAAAAATTAAAAATTGAACTCCCATTTGATCTGGCTTTACGACTCCTAGGGATAAACCCTAGGAACACAAAAATACAATACGAAGATCTTTTATTCACAGGTATATACATCGCAGCACTCTTTACAATAGCCATACTTTTGAAACAACCAAGATGCCCTTCAAAAGATTAATAGCTAAAGGAACTGTGGTACATATACACAATGGAATATTATGCAACTGTCAGGAGAGATGAAGTCAAAAAATTTTTTATATACATGGATGTACATGGAATCTATCATGCTGAGTAAAATTAGAAGGAGAGACGCACAGAATATTTTCACTCATCTATTGGTTTTAAGAAAAATTAAAGACATTGAAATAATTCCCAGAGTCGAGGACCGAAAGGACTGGCTCAAGATCTGAAGCTCACCACAAAAGTGAAGAGTGCAGTTAGAGAAATAACTATGCTGAGAACTATCATAATAATGTCAGTGAGTGAGCGATGTAGAAAGCCTGTCCTGGGGGAGGTAAGAGATGGTGGCATTGGTGATAGGAAGATTGCACAGTGAAGGGGTTTGTTCTTGTTATGTCTGAAACCCAAATACAAATATTTTTGTAATCATGGTGTTTAAATAAAGAATTTAGTTAAAAAAATACCCTCTGCCCAAGGAAATTCTCCCTGTAGAAAAATCATTAACACCTTATAATATCTAATGTTTACTTTATTCTCAGTATTACAAAAGATTTCACAATTCTGAACTTTCTTAATTGAACAGTCATAAACCCTGGAGTGCAGATTAAATTATGCCTATTTTGTTGGATGAAGAATAAGTGATATAAAGGTTAGAAGATTTAAGAAACCTTTCAAAATAGAAATCTTGTAGAGCACTTTCGTATGTAATCTTGTCACTTGGAATTGAGTTATGGGCATTAAGGGAAGGTATATTTTAGTACATGTCAGAGATTCAGGAGTCCAGTCATTTTCTATTGATTATATAAGTCATTTTGTGGTTATGATTGATGAGATATGATTTTCACAGTATGACTCTTCCTACAAGGCTTTTAAGTAACAACAACATTGGGCAGCAAAGGTCAATAGCCAGCACTCAGTTACTTTTATTCACGATAAAATAAAGGAATATTTAAAGTTTCTCTATTTAGAAAAAAAAGGAATATCATCAAATCACAGAAAAATTCACAAATCTAAGATAAATTTATGCAATAGATTAGTATTTGATTGATATAAAATGAAAATAATCACCACATAAAATGGACATTTTAATGAAAATTAATCTTTCCATAGTGAATAAACTAAGGAAAAACAACATTTCTTTCTGGATGTTTCTTTCTGAAAATTTCTTATCCCCTTAGATTTCTCAGTCAGGTAATCATTAGATATTGTGTAGGAGACAGGAACTAGAAATCAGACGTTCTTAAAATTTGTTCTGACTACTGAATTTAGATGAGTCTATTAACCTCTCTGACTTTGCTTTTATCACCGGTAAAGTTAACTATTTTTATTGTGCATTCCCTAAAGCAGCATGTTCATGTATGTAGTTTTTTTTTTGGGGGGGGCACACCCAGTGACACTCAGGGGTTACTCCTGGCTATTCGCTCAGAAGTCGCTTCTGGCAGGCACAGGGGACCATATGGGGAACCAGGGGATCGAACCAAGGTTCGCCCTAGGTTAGCGCAGGCAAGGCAGGCACCTTACCTAGGGTTTTTGTATCCATATTTAAAACACAAAAATGACAAATACATAAACTCTAATATTTTAACCCAAAGGCTCTAAATTAGTAACATTCCAAACTCTAATCAATATAAAATTAGTACTTATATATTTTACATTTTAAAAAACAAAATGGAGGCATAGGGATAATACAGTAGATATGACACTTGTCTTGCATGAGTCTGACCTGGCATCTTATAAGAATTCCATAAGTGAGTGTAGAGCCAGGACAAAGACCAGCTTAGTTCCAGGTGCGAACCTAAAACAAAAAAACAAAAACAATAATCTAGAATGTATACTACACTTAGTCCACCTAATTTTAGAGGCAAAACTTCATTAGAAATAATATCTGTCATGGGGCCGAATAGGTGGCGCTAGAGGTAATGTGTCTGCCTTGTAAGCGCTAGCCAAGGAAGGACCGCGGTTCAATCCCCTGGTATCCCATATGGTCCCCCAAGCCAGGGGCAATTTCTGAACCCTTAGCCAGGAGTAGCCCCCTGAGCATCAAATGGGTGTGCCCCCCCCAAAAAAAAGAAATAGTATCTGTCTAGATGAAATAAAATAAATTGCAATTGAAAAACATGCCCACAAATGCAGTCACAGTTTATATTTGGTCAACTCCAAAGAATCCATTTGTTCTCAAAAAGATTAAATAAAACTGTAAAAAATTATGGGTAAAGTGGCACGCAATGAAAGCTGTCAGTCTTTGAATTGACAATCTTAGAATTGTCAATTGCCAAGTCTCCACCTTGCAGAAACGAAGCCTGTATTCATAATTACAGCTTTACCTGTTTAATCTCTGGCTCTCTGAGAGACACTAGTTTGTCCAGCATTCTATATATACTGGCATTTGGGCTGAAAATACTAGTACTTCTTTTTGGAGTGAGTGCAAGCACACTCTCCCCTTGACTTCTTGTAGATCTGACAGCTGAAAACATGACCCATAATGCAGTCCCAGCATTATTGCTTGAAATTTCTAGACTGAGAGATAACTTCAATCTTTTTATTACTGTCATCCCCATAAAAAGCTGAGCAAATGGCCAATCTGTATCTAAAGCTAACTAATTTTCAGAAATAAAAAAGAGTAGCAGAATGACCAACTAGCAATAAGAGCTTACTAAATCTTCTGACATTGACTTAATGATCTCCTTGCGAGATTCAATGATTTTTTACAAATGCTTCTTGTTACTGTAGTCTTTTTTTTTTCACTTTTTTATTTTTTTCTCTTTTCCTTTTAGTAATTTTGCTTCCACTTACCTGGAAAGAAATGTCAACTATGTGATATGTGGTCTATAAATAAAGTAATTTATATTAAAAATAATTCACATATTCAAGTCATTGTGTATATACTTAAAAATCATAACTCAATAAATGTGGCTTAGAATTGCATAGAATTAAAATAAGTTCAAATTAATGATACAGTTCTTTCATAGATTTTCTGAAAAAATGGGAAATAGACACAAGGAAAGTTCTTTGCTAATATATAACTAGAAATCAATTATGGCTTGAGCAGTGATGCAATGCTGCAGCATTTGTCTTGCACATGATGGACTGCGGTTTGATCCCCCAGCATACCATATAGTCCCCCAAGTCAGAAGCAATTTCTGAGTGCATATCCAGGAGTAACCCTTGAGCATCACTAGGTGTTCTCCCCACCAAAAAAGGTCAATTACATATAATCTTCATTGAGTCACATCTTATTATTCTTTAGAGCATGTGTGCAAATTAATAACTTATAAACACAGATATGAAACATTTAGACTTATGCTGAAAATACATATACACTTTGATTAATGTCTATAGAACAAATCCAAAAATAAAGGATTTGTCAGAAAAATATTCAGTTCCTCGGTTTCTTATCTGAAGTATTACCTAAATTTGCCTCTCAGATTTGTAAAAGTTTTGTTTGAATTGGTAATCCTTTGCTTTTTCTAAATAAAGAATAGCTTTGTGCTCACTTCAGCAGCACATATACTAAAATTGGAATGATACAGAGAAGACTAGCATGGACCCTGTGCAAAGATGACACATAAATAAAAAGTAGCTCAAATCTTCCTTTATTACTAGAAAGTAATTGTAGTTGTTTAATATTGACCTTTGCTGCTTGTTATTATTACTTTAGAGTACAGAGTCATATTGAGACAAGCATATTGCATCATTTATAAACATAAAATAACTCAAATCATAAATAGAAAATGACTGACTCCTGTATTTATTACATGAACGAAAAATGTATTGATTTTTGTTTTGTTTTTGAATCATAGGACATGCATGATATTAAAGGGGACTACCTATATTACTCTGAATCAAATATTATAGAAAGAGAAGGACAAAGAAGGGAAGAAATAGATGGATAAAGTTAAGAATAGGTGGACAGTTGCTAATAGAAGTAGAGATCAGAGACCTTGTTAGTGTAGAGCTGGTGTAGATGTGAGGTGTATATGTATACATACACATATATATATATATATATATATATATATATAAACTAGAGAACTGACAACACTATAAAGATGAAAACATAACTTTAATAACCAAATTTAAAGATACATCTATTAAAAGGTAAAATGGGGTTGAGGAGTTAGGAGGAATTTGGGGACATTGGTGGAGAATAGGTTATTCTGTAATTGGATTGTCAATGGAATATTATGTGTCTGAAATACATCATGAAAAAATATTGAAAATCACATTGCCCTAATAAACTTAATGTATAGTTCTAAAATATCTGTTACCTTTACTTCTGAGACACCTCTAGTAAACATAGGTGATTCTTTATAATACAAAAGAAAGATCAGGTTCTATTATTTCAGGTTGTAATGAATATCCAAGGGGTTAGTTTCTTGTGACACTCTCTTGTAGTTAATAATATTTCTTGTGATTCGTGATTCACTAGATTTATGTAAAACATTTCTAATTTGGTGAGTTAAATTAAAATTTTACTTGAGTAAAAACAGAAGTTAAGATTGTGGGATTATCTAAATAGTTGCTTCTCTTTATAAGTAATACTAGAGTATGTAAAATGGTCTTCATGCTAGTATTACATGCAGTAACAAAGGGCAAATATAAATATTTTTATTCAGATAAAGGAAACAAAATACTGGGCCTGAAGAAATAGTACAAGTGGTAACATATGGCTGACATGGGTCCTATTCACTGCACCCCATATATTTATTGATTCTTGAAAGCAGATCCTTGAAAGCAGAGCTAGGAGTAAATCATTAACCTCATTTGGATATGACTCAAAAACAAAACAAAACAAAATATATCTACATATATTTTTGGTTCTTGGGTCACACCCGGTGACTCTCAGGGGATTACTCCTAGCTATTCGCTCAGAAGTCGCTCCTGGCAGGCACGGGGGACCATATGGGGGACCAGGGGATAGAACCGCGGTCCGTCCTAGGTTAGCGCAAGGCACCTTACCTCCAGCGCCACAGCCCAGCCCCATATCTACAAATTTTAATATATCAGTCAAAAGCAATGAATTCAACTATATATAAACTATATATAATAATGATCAAATAATAAATTGAAAGGATATATAGCTGTGGGAGATATTTAGAAATCACACTGATGAAAGAAGAATTTGGGGTCGGAGAGATAGCATAGAGGTAAGGCGTATGCTTTGCATGCAGCAGGATGGTACTTCGAATTCCAGAATCCCATATGGTTCCCCGAGCCTGCCAGGAGCGATTTCTGAGTGTAGAGCCAGGAGTAACCCCTGAGCACAGCTGGGTGTGATCCAAAAACTAAAAAAAAAAAAAAAAGGCAGGATTTAAAATGCATTGGTTGACAACCTGTGAATGAAGCCCAAGTGATAATTTAATCCTGTGTCCTCCCTTACTTAGTACTTCTAAGTTATAGACCTGGAAATCCCAAAGCATAGTAGATGTGCCATTTGCAATAATAAATAAATAAATACAGAAGATAAATTATCTAATAAATGTTTTCAGGGGTCAAGACAATGGGGAAATGAAGAAATAATATATTCTCTGCATGAAGTTTCTTTAGAGAAAGGTGAAGATTTTCTGGAGATAAACCGAGATCATAGTGATACAAAATACATAAATACCACAAACTTGAATACTTTAAATTGGTTAAAATGATGACTTTTATTTCTACCTTACTACCATTAAAGAAAAACAAATTCTCTACGGTAGCATAGGGTTTATGGACAGGAAACCATTAATATCATTCAATGTAATTATCAACTCATGACTACTATGGATTACTATTTTCTCTAAAGCAGTTGCCAGGTCAGAGGAATGATATTTTTCTGTATGCTGCAACTGAAACCCAATGTTTTAAGATAATAAGGTTACTTACATCTGTTCCTTATTTTACTCCTCTCAATGTTTGATTTGTGTTCATGACATTAGGCTGCACAAAGCATAATTGTTAGTTTAGGCAAGTAATGCTATTCTATATAATATCAATACTGAATTATAATTAAAATTAAATTAGACAAAGTAATTTTTCAGGAAAAGACAAATTGTTGCCCAGTCTTCCTCTAAAGATGTTTGATTTAATTGGGTTTATTTTTGGTTATATCTACTGAAGGCAGATATGACCTGGGGAATATGGATTGTAGACTGTCAGAAACACTTTATTTTTATTTATTTGGGGGGGGGGCTACCAGAAGGTCCACTGGACAAATTCTAAAAGAGCTGTAACACTAACACTTGATTTTTAGCAGAAGCAATAGCCAGTCCAAAAATTGCAAATCTCTAAACACAATAAAATATATATCAAAAATCCCTGAAAAAATAGAAAGATTCTTAACAGTTTATGAACATTACTATACTGCCACTAAAAACTATTCTGATCAATAGAAAACATAATATTAAACATTGAAATGTCTCATAAAATTCTGATAGAGTGATACCATTTTAGGGTCAAAATAATAGCTTATTATTGTTATGTGAAATAAATAAATAGAAATAAATATACTGGTGGAATTTTCTCTTTACATAAAAGAAAATATTTATATACAATTTATAAACCAATGAAACTACTAATGACTAGTTTGGTTTTAAGGTATTAAGTATTTACATAAAATTAGGTTTTGTTTATATTGCAGGTGTTTAATTTTCTTTTTACATAGTGTTGTTTCTACCTGTTGGTGCAATGACTAAACATTGTGTAGGATAAGAGTTATTCTTTTGTATCATTAAGAGGACTTAATCATATATAATCTTTCTTTTATAGTCCTTTATTAATGAGTCTTTCCCTATCCATTTTGGCTCAAGAGTACCTGTCTTCCAGTTCTGCTTATTACTCAGTCCTATATTTAGTTTCTACATTTTAACTTCTGATATTTGTGAAAAAGCCATGATCATGTTCAGATCCAAAATGGCTGGAATTCATTATATCTTTACATAGGTACATTGTGGAAAAATTAAGAAGCTTTCTATATACTTCATGCACAAGATATTTCTAATAAATTCTTCATTGGGACATTTTAAGAATAAAAGCAGTTCTCCTGTATACTATATGCTACATTCTCCTATATACTTTATGCAATGTATAATATATACAGTTTTCCTATATACTATATACACAAACAGTATATAGATTACCAGAAAATATTGCACAAAGAAAATATTTTTTTTCTTTTGAACATATAATTTAAGTTATTTTGACCATTGAGAACAATTAAGAGCTAGTCTCAAACCTTTGCTAATTAATTTTTAAACTTCAGCATGTGAGAAGGTCAGAGACTGAGGTGTTTGGACAGACCCCGGGCAGGGTGGGGGCAATAGGAATGGTTATGCTTTGCTTAGCTGCCGACTACTCTTTCTAACTAACGAACCCCGCCATAACACTTAGATAAAAAAAAATCACACTACAAGCGTGACAATGGGGAAACCTCGCAGGCAAACACCATGCACAGAGAATGAATGATAGCTCTGATGACCCCAAAAATACCAACTATCTGATCAATCTCTCAGTTAAGGAATGTAGAATAGAAATATGGAGGATCCTTATAGAAACCAAAGAAAACATAGTTCAAGCTGAAGAGAACAGAAAGATAGAAATCAGAAAACTGCAAACTGAAATAACAGATCTGAAAAACACGTTAGCTGAACTGAAAACCTCAATGGAAAGCCCCTTTTTATAAAGGGCTTTTATGAAGCCTCGATACCAAAACCAGACAGAGATGCTCCCAAAAAAGAAAATTACAGACCAATATCCCCAATGAACACAGTGCTTAACTGCAGAATAAATAGTATTATAGGCAACAAGATAGGGAGAAATTAATTTTGAGTGGGTTAATTAATTTATAGTTAGAAGTTGTATGAAATTACAAAGCAAAAGGACATACACAGGTATTCAGGATTATTTTGCTGACACCATTTGCTATTTATTTGTGTGTTTCTTGCTACGAGCAGGAACATGTGTAGAACTGAAGATTTCTGACATTGTAACATTCATGTTTTCAATTGATTTTATTATTTTATCTTGTTTTATTTTATTTTATTCTATTCTCCCCTTTGTCAGGTTAATCCCATTTTCCCTTGTACATAGGCACTTCTTTGAAATGTCTCCCATTCTATAGTTTTATATTTGAAGTCTAATTAGTGATACTTTATAAAGGATTTATTTCTTTACAGTGATTACTTTTACATTCTATTTTCCTTCTTTATTTTTTAAACTTGTTGGGCCATACCTGGCTTACTCTAGATTCTGTGCTCAGGGATCATTTCTGGTAGGACTGGGGGCCCCATATATGATTCTGAGCATTGAACTCAGGTTATCCACATGCAAGGCAAATGCCTTATCTTCTGTATTATATTTCCCCAATGGACCTGCCTCATCACTGACTCTCTACATTTCCCTTCAGAGACATGGATCTTCTCTTTAATTACACGGGTTTTGGACCTGATATCACTAGGGCTGTTTTAATTGTGTGTGGATACCCTTCGCCATATCTTTCTTCCACGAGGTCTGCCAACTGAGTACATGAGTACATGCCCCTAAAAGTATCATTAATAGTGCTTTAAATTTCTGGACAACTTTGTTTGATGCTATCATACCTAGAGGAACAACCCCAATTTAATGGAATGGATGAAAAACAAAAAGAGCTTACTGAAACTTCTGTCATTGTATTATAGACTTCATTGGAGAGAGAATAATTTTCACAATTGTGCTTTATAATCTGCTCTTTTTTTTCTTTCCTTTTTTTCCTTCTCTTTAATTTTATGTTTATTTCTACTTTTATTCAAAAACTTTACTTTCAGTTATTAGGGAACAAATGTATTATGATCAAGTATGTCAACAACGGAATGCTTTTCTTTAAATTAAAAGAACTCATAAAAAGGTGTTTTAATTAGGCACATCTCAGTAAAAATGCTGTTAAAAGTCAGAATATTTGCCAAAAAGGATAGCTAAAAGTTTATCGAGCAAGCTAGTTTGTATGCATGCTTCATGAAAAGTAAAAGAAAACTCATCTTTTGGGATCCGAGTGAAGCACAGTAGAAAAGCATTTGCCTTGCATGTGGCCGACCCAGGACGGACCTGGATTTGATCCCTGGCATCCCATCTGGTGCCCCTAGCAAGAGCAATTTCTGAGCACATAGCTAGGAGTAACCCCTGAGCATCAGAGGGTGTGGCCCAAACCAAAAAACAAACAAACAAACAAAAAACAAACCCAACCCTCATCTTTTGAGTGAAATGATTTTTAATTGTAGATTAAGATCTACAATTTTAATCTGTAATCAAATTTAGACATTTCCATCATATGTGTGATTGCTAAATAATATAATCATCACTAAAAAAGCAACAATTGGATTGCTTCTACTTAATCCACCCCTCAATCTAAATGTCAGTGATTATAAACTCCTTAGTATAAGAAACATATTCACAATATCTAGTTTCCTTCATATTCTAAATTTTTACCATGAAGCACTGAGAAGAAAATTTTTATTACAATTAATTAACTTATTGAAAACATAGTAAGTAATCTTGTATTTTTTTAAACTTTTACTAACTTAAAAGAAATCTATTATTTTGGGGAGGTAGGTCCCTTGCCTCACATGCACCTGATGTGATTTAAGCACCAGTCCCATGTATGATCCTCTAAGCATCTCCAGGAGCAATGCTTGAATGAGGAGCTAGGAGTAATATCTGAGTACCTCTGGCTGCCCGCCTTCAAAAAAATTAAATTTAAACATCTTTATCTTTTTTTTTTTTTTTTTTTGGTTTTTGGGTCACACCCGGCAGTGCTCAGGGGTTACTCCTGGCTCCATGCTCAGAAATTGCTCCTGGCAGGCACAGGGGACCATATGGGGCACCGGGATTCGAACCGATGACCTTTTGCATGAAAGGCAAACGCCTTACCTCCATGCTATCTCCCGGGCCCCTAAACATCTTTATCTTGCCATTGTAGATATTGTGAAGTTTTGTTAAAATAGATTTAGGGATAACATTTTTTAACTTTTAAAAACAAATTTATAGTTCTAAGTATACATAATTCTAAGGAACTTATAATATGTTGTTCTTAGCTCTGCAAAAACAGTATTGACTGAGATGGAAACATTTTATTTAAGCTCCCTGCCTGTTAGAGATGAATTTGGGCATAAGGAAAGGGACTAGAGAGAAAGATGCATATAATAAAAAATCATGGAATCTATGTGAAGTCTTCAAATTTAATAAAAGAATAAATCCTTCAAAAAAACTCATTCTATGCTGTTATTAAAACACAGAAATTTAAAAATGGTAGCAGCTCAAATTTTATTAAAATTTGTATTATTTCTTCATTCATACCAAAAAGAAGACCAATGTGCCTGAAGCAATATGATCTGAGAAGTTATCTGTACTCCAGAGTTTAGCTGACTTGAATGGACTTGCTTAATTTGTAGTAAAATGACCACTCCAAGGGTCACAGCTGTCACAAACAAACAAAACAAAAAAATGCAGGAAGGTTTTATATGTCCTGAAACTAAACAGACCATTATTAGATGTCCAATAATTTAGATGTCACAAAAAGAAACTTTCATAAGGTTGCCTACTTGTGTGAACTGACGCAAATCTCAGTAAATGCTCATATCTTCATGGAGTAGATCTGAGTTTTAAATGAAATACACTTTTACTTTTATAATTTTATAACATATTATTACCCAGCAAATTTATTTTTCAATTTCAAGATAAAACACTATTGTTTAATGTCTTCCACCATAAACAAAAGAACAAAACACTGTTTGGAAATTACCTCAGAGTCAGAAAAATAGATAGTACAGCAGGTAGGGTGCTTACCTTGCTTCCAGCTGACTCTGGAGGTCTGATCCTTGACATTCCAAATGGTCCCTCAAATCCTCTAGGAGTGGTTTGAATTCAGAGCCAGAAATAATTCCTGAAAACTACTGAGTGTGGCCACAAAACAAAAAATTTATAATAAAAATAAATTAAATGTGTGTCCCAATCAGTGTAGGAGTGAACTGAATATTTCTTGGCACCACAAAGTCCAATCACTGAACTACAACTGTCTGTCCTACCCCTGATTTCTAGGAGGTTTATTTTATTTTTTTAAACTTAAGTTTTTTATTACTTAACATAGTACCTAATACACTCTCTGGTATATTCATTTGTCTCCTTAATACCTTTATATCCACAAGTAAAATTAGCTTCTTTTATCTTTTTTATCGTATTATACATGTAACTTATTTCATATATGTGATTTTCATAAAATAATTATATAATTTGGAAAGGTTTTATTTTTCTATCTGATAGATTATCAAATTCAATAGCAAAATTATTACTAATGACATTTAAGAAATCATTTTCAGTGTTCTTCACATGTTGATAACGTAACCATGATATATTTTTTCATAAGTGTTTATTTTCATTACCCGAATTAAGTTTCTAAATTGTTACTCCCTGAAATAATTCTATATAAAGTATACAGTGTTGTTAAATAAAAGAGTTGTAATTGAAAACAACCAATGTTTGACATTTCAATCTTCAAAGCTGTCTACAAGGTCCCAAAAATTTGGCTGGTCTCTGCTATAACAGTATAGGTATGCAATGAAAAAAAAATTGAATCCAAGGAATTTGGGGTGACTAATCTAATTAAAATAGATAAAAGGCAACCACTGTGTAGTTTCCAGAGGGAAAATGACAGTTGGGAGATAGGGAGATATGATTTTGATGATAGAATGCCATTGAACTATTGATGGTCATAGTGTCGAAATTATATACATATAGGACTGTGAAGAATTATGCCTAAAATTCCATAGTACCAATAACAAATGAATTTTTTTCAAATATAGTTGAAGAAATATAAATTAGTTTAAAATGGATTTGTTTAACTTTTTTTTTGTTTTTGTTTTTGGGCCATGCATGGTGACACTCAGTGTTCACTCCTGGCTCTGTGCACAGAAATCACTCCTGGCTGGGGGACCTTATGGAACACTGGGAATCGAACTGAGATCAGTTCTAAGCAGCCGAGTGCAAGGCAAACGCTATGCCTCTGTGCTATCGTTCCAGCCCCATAACATGTATTTGAAATAAACTATGACTAATGGTCTTAGAGAAACAACTCTACCCAATTTTTGAATATAGATTCTATGAAGATTATTTTGAAATTTGTTAATAAATAATTCCACAGTTCTGAATAGTAAACAATATTTTCCAGAATTTTCAACATTATTTATGGGTCTTTATATATGCATATAGAGTGTTTTATTATACAATCTACAAGCACAACTATTAAATTTATTGTTAAATTTAAATGATTGTTAGTTTAAATTTAAATGCTTGTATGTCAAAATAAGTAAAATAATGTAAAAATACCATCTTAACAATTATACTGTTGACATACAATGGGGAAAAATCTTTAATACAAATTCTTTGACATATTTACTGTTCAAACCCTCACATTTATTTCAGTTTTGACAAATAATATAATGATTCTTAGCCTGAAGTATTCCAATTTCTATATTGACTGCCATAGCTGATTTGCCATGGGGGATTAGCTACTTCCAACTTCTTCCCTTAGATTTAAATTCCTTTTCAGTGTGATGATTCATTTCATTTTCACTTTCTGGAAACCAATTAGGCCACTTATTCTAGCAAGTAAGATGTATTCAGCCACAATTCCTTGACTTCCCTGGCCCTCAAGTGAGTGAGTTTTCAAAGACGTATATAAGAATAACAGTGCCAAAATGCACCTTTTTAGGATATAACATATATTGCATTTAAGATAGAATGCATTTTTCTGCAGCCTGGTCTTTTAATGGCACAGAAAGAAACTGTTTTAAAGGAAGAATATTATTTCCCTAAAAGTAGAGATTAACATTTATAAACTGTCTCTAGTGAATAGCTGTTTTCTTACAGTTTAGCAGCCCAGTACCCAACACTTAACTGTGTAGCTGTACAGTAAAATAACTAGAAATCTTTAGGATTTCTCAGTGATACTCAGAAAGCTATACACTGGCAGTAATTAAATCTGGAGCTCTGAGCATGACAGGTAGATATTCCATCTCTTCGAACTATCTCCCTAGCCCTTAAAATAACTTTCCTATTCCATAAATGGTCAAATATGATATTAAAAGGGCATTTTGTTTTTTAAGATAAGAAATTCATCTCATCTACAAAATCCCAGTTAACTTGCTAACTTTTAGAAAAGTAGATATACACACTACATTGTATCTTATGCTACATGAAGCACAATAAAATTTATGAAACTTCTGTTCAGAAAGGAAACACTAAAAATGAGTTTGGGTTTGGAGAGATAATACATTGGGTAGGGCACCTGCATGGGTTTAATTCCGTTGCCCTATATAACCTTCTAAGAACCGCCAAGAGGAATTTCTCTACAGAGCCAGGAGTAAGTTCTGGGTACCATGGGGTGTGGCTCAAAAACAAAATAAAGCAATGAAAACTTCTCAAGAGGGCAGAGTCATGATAAGGAGGGAACTGACATTTCTCCTAGATAAATTAATTTTGATTTGGTTGATTGATAAAGGACCCAATTTATCCATACTAGTTTTACTCAAATTATTTTTCTGCTTTCATATATTTCCTTTTAGAAATTACTTTTAAACATTGTGTCTTATAAAGTTGTTCCTAAAACATTTTTTTCTGACATTCAAAATTCCAATACAATTCCACCACCAAATTCTTCTACCACTGTTCCCAGTTTCTCACTCACCACCAGCACAAAATAATTTACTTTATATTGCTTGTTACAACTAAATGCCAATGGAATTGCTGAAAACAAAACCTTCAGTAAAAGAAAATTTGTGAATATTATTATATCTTTCAAAAGGTCATCAAGTCATTATCTGAAGGTTTACTAAGTTTGTTGCAAATTGATCATTCTGTTATTAGTTTTGTTTGTGTCTGTAGGGGAACATCTCTGCTTCATTCAAATCAAATTTTGTGTGTCCCTACTGGTGTGTCAATATTGAAGAATTTGGAGATAATGTTGGATGCATATGTGGCTGCATACTCCATGAATTATAGAATCTGTGGAGATGGGCGAAAGAGTTGGCATGATGGCTGTTGTGAAATGTAGTTGTGACTTCTGGGCTATCCAGAAGTACAGATGGGTTGAGGAAAGCTGCCTGATCTGTTTTTCAGTCCCCAATCTAACATACCTGGAGTTCTTATCAGCTTATTGCCATTGCAAAGGTTTATTTTGGAGTAATGAAATTGGTCAGGTTGTCTAGTAGTGATGGACTCAATTGATTTTTTTTTTTGGAAATTGAACTATTATGTGGAAATGTGTATAGTTGAGGGTATATACATGTAGGCATTGACTCTGCTTTTTATTCAATTTTGTGATGAATTTAAATTCTCCAAAATGTTGAATATTATTTTTTTAAGAAACCAAAGCCAGATTTTGTCTTTATTTTTTTTTTACTACAGTACCATATGGATAATACCAATTTTATACCTGGGGCATATCTTTCTGGCCACAATGCTATCACCAAAGTAAATTAAGCAATTTTACTCAAGCAAACTAATTTTTAAGTTTTAATTAATAATTTTTAAATAAACCATCTCATCTTTCTCAACACTAACCTGCTATCACACTCTTTATTACTGGTAACCAAATTAAAATATTCTACAATTAAATATTCTACATTAAATTGAGGGGGGTTGGGCCACACCCAGCTGTGCTCAAGGGTTTACTTTGGTTCTGTGCTCAGAAATCTCTCCTGGCAGGCTCCAGGACCATATGAGACACTGGTATACAAACCCATGTCTACTCAGATCAGCCACATGCAAGGCCTTACCACTGTGCTATGGTTTTGACCACTAGATTTTTTTAAATTTAAACCATTATGATTTACAAAGTTATTCATAGTTGAGTTTAAGCAATGTTTCCGTTCTAATCCCACCAACAGTGTCAACCTCCCTCCAACAATAATATCAGAATCCATTTCATGCTACCACCCCTTTCCCCAGCCTGTCATCATAGCAGATCCACTTTTAGTTTTGGTTATTAAAGGAATGAAATTGATTGGAGGAAAAAAAAAGACAAAAAACTATTTTCATAAATTTTAAATAAAATTATTCCGATTTTAAAACTATGTATTTTCACCCCAAAAGGTTAACTTTGCTTCATGCAATATCAGAGTAAAAACTCATTTTACAAAATAAGAATTAGAATTAATTTTCAAAGACAGTATCTGTAGTGAATACTGCATCTGAAAAGAATAGATCAACTTCAGTTTATTTAATTCTATTTGTTTCAGTTTCCTCCCACTGAAACAAATCTTTTATTTAAGGCCACTTCTTAAATTTGCATTTTGTAATCTCCACTGATATAAAAATTTTCTTAGGGCAAGCTTCTGGGATTTAACAGGAAACATAATGGTGCCCCTCTCCATCTGTTCCTACTCTCTTAGGTGGTCACAGCTCTCTCAAATATTTTATCTTCTAAGAAAGATTACACAATGGTTTCTGCTGCCCAACAATTCTCTGTTCTTCCTATCACCTTGTCGCAGAAATACCTGCTCTCAGGCCTCATTAAAACCAGAAATAAACTTGATATTGAATATTGGAAGCTACTGTCCCCTAATAAGTCTGCCTTCAAGATACATAGTCATTGTTAGCTTCCAACATGCCTACTAATCTTTAAGGAATATCTGCTACCCTGAGTTTTTAATGTCTCTGTCATCTGGCTCTTTGAACTTTCAATCAACGATGCATAAACATCGTTCTGCCTATCTCATTATGCATATAGCCTTATATTGGTGCCTCTTTGGAAGAACTCTTGTTTGGAGTCAAGGCAGAGTACTTAAAAAGGCTTATATTTTCCACATATAGTTTGGTCCTGGAAGTATTATAATAAGTCTGGAATCTAACTATCCCAGCTCTTGTCTTTTCAATAACTGGTTGGTAAGGATTAAGGTAGAATAGTCAGTAGGAAAATGATGTAATGTCTCAGCTACTTAAAATGTGAATGCTGGGGGCCCCAGAGATAGCATGGAGGTAAAGCGTTTGCCTTTCATGCAAAAGGTCATCGGTTCGAATCCCGGTGCCCCATATGGTCCCCCGTGCCTGCCAGGAGCAATTTCTGAGCATGGAGCCAGGAGTAACCCCTGAGCACTGCCGGGTGTGATCCAAAAACAAACAAACAAACAAAAAAAAAGTGAGTGCTGTTATTGCATCTCAAGATTGAACTAACTCTCTTTTTTTCATAAGAATTGAAAACTGATGCTTTGTAGATTAAATTTCGACCCAAGATTTGTTGTTGCTTTTTTTTAAATGCTGTTTAATAACATTTTTCTAAGATTATGGAATTTGAGGTCCAAAAAAAAACCATCAGGAAAGGCACTTGACTTATAAAAAACAACTCAGGTTAGATCTCCAATATGATTTCAGGAGTCCTATCAGGAATGAACCCTGAAATATAAACCAAAACCAAACAATAAGTGGCCACCTATGATTACTAATCATTATTATTATACTTAAGCCTCAGAATATATTTTATGATACAACCAGATAAACGTTCTTATTACAGGGACACTGATTTTAAGAGTGTATATAAAAATAACCAAGGGTTTCGATACCACACAAAATTTAATGAAGTTAACATTTATTGATGATCTATTGACTACTAATGAGCCATTTTCAAGAATTTTGTTTTTGACATGTTTTACTATTAGTATAGAGCATCTTCCTAATTCAAGTTTTCAGCCTGGCTAGTTGTCTTGTCAATTACAGCAATTATTGCTTTTTGTTGTCTGGTTAAGAGTGATATGGCCTCCGTGAATTTATTCAGCAATCTGAGTTGATCCATAGGATGAAGTGGCCTAGTTAATGTAGCAACATTGATTTTAAATTCTAAGATCAAGAAAGAAATTTTGTTCCACTGATAACCATGTGATGCCAAACATTAAAATGTCTGAGAAACAGCAACAGTAGTGATTAAGTGCTATTCCGGGAATAAAAAACTGTAATTATCCAATTATCACCAAAAGTTGTGTGATTGTCACTTTAAATTCATATTGGATGTACTCTGTGTAGATAATAATGCATGCATATTTATAAACTCTTTTTAAAGAAGTTCAACTAAGGGAAGCTGTAGTTTCATTAGCCACCAAATATATTTTTAAAAAGATCCAAGTACAATAAAAACAAATCAATAACGAAAATAAAGATGTCCTAAAATTATTGTTTTGTTGTGTAGGTTTAAGCAAAGTCAAGACCGATGGGTGGTTTTGCCCATCTACTAAATATTTACCGAATACTTACTGTGTTCTGTACAACAAGTCTCTGTTACTATACAATATACAATTAAAGCAATCAGCCTGAAAATATCTCAAGTTATCTTGCCATCCTGTTAGACTTGGACTAACATGCAGGCTGTTGAGTTTAATTTATCTTTGAGAAATTAGGTCACGTCTTCATGCACTGCAATGTATTAGTTCAGGTATGTAGCAAAACACAAGGAAGAAGCATAAATATCAACAGAGTATTGATACATAATTTCAGTAGTTTGCACTTTGGAATTTTTGAGTCCAAGGCAGCCAGAGGAGATAAGATACAATACAAATAAAGAAGCACAATAGACTGGAATAAAAAAAAAAAAACAACCACCATTAGTAGTGTGAAGGAATGTTTATATTTTAGGAGCAACTCAGTCATGCCCTTAAGAATATCATACAGCAATTCAACTACCATATTTCAAACACTGTATTGATTTCCTCCTGATTTTAATTTCAAGTTCTTTTATATAATCCCCAAGAAAACTCCCATCTAATTACGTTGCCTTAATTTTGTCACAGTCAATACTGTTTATTCTCCTTGAAATATTTTCTCGTCTTATTACATGAATAATTCCCTAATACTCAAGAAAATATTTCATGGCACTCTCTCTGTCAAGTAACATGAGTTATACATCTATGTTGTTAAACTTGTTTCCCCAATTAAATAGCAAATAGTAGTAATTGTCTTCTCATTTTAGCATGATTAGCATGTCTACACAATTTAACATTCTAAATACTACACGAAAGATTAAAATGGACAATATATTACTAGTGTATGCTTTAAAATGTATTTACTGGCAAATAAATTTGAAAAATAATTTAAATAGAATTTATTTAAAAGAAAATAACTGTAAAAGTAAACATTAAAAGTAAAACAAAATAATTACTCATCATATATGTCACATAATTTAGTCAGCTTTTATTTTTATGTGTACTATTGTATTTTTGTTATTTGTATAATATATTTTTGTTGGTATTTTTATTTTTCTGTGTTTTGGGGAGGCCACACCTGGCAGTGCTCCTGGATTATTACTGGCTCTGCACTCAAGAATTACTCTTGGCAAGCTCAGAAATCACATGGGATTCTAGGGATTTAATTTGGATCAGTCATGGTCAAGGAAAACGCCCTACCTGCTGCTATATTTTCACTCCGACCCCTTTTTTAAAATTTTAATGCATTACCTGTATTCTTCAAAATTGTATTTTATGTTAAAATTATTGAAAAATTTGGTCTCTGTAAAATATAGTACTTTTAACATAGAATATAATGAACTTTTCATGTGTAACTATCAATTCAGTTATTTTCTTTGCTGTGAAAAACTATAGAAACTTTATCTACAAATGGAATACTATGAAGCTGTTAAACATGATGTAATGTAATTTGTTTATACATGAATGGATATGGAGCTATGGAGAGTATAATGCTGAGTAAAATGAGTCAGAAGGAGATTGTAGGCGTAGAATAAGCTCACTCATTAAAGGTATATAAATATAGTAAAAGATTCCCACCACTGGTGCCCCTCTTGTTCCTCCTCCCCCACCCCCACCTGTATGTTATGCTGGTAAAGGGGGGTTTTCTTTTTATGATTGAAACCCAACTTTATACATGGTGCTTAAATAAAGATATCTAAAAATAAATATATAATTTGAAAAATAAAAATAGTAAAGGATAGTTTGCTAATATATGCATGTTGCATGTATACTATACATTGATATAACTATGTATTTTAGCTAAACAGTGGGAAATAGAGAATAAAATATAATTATTGTACATTTGCCATCATATTTTTATTTAATTTTATTAAATATTTTATGTTTTAAAAAATTGAATCTTCAACCTTTGTTAGAACTATCACAGATCTCACCTGAAAACCTGGTGTTTACACACTTGCTTGAATTAAATCACATCCTTTATTTGCAGAGTTTACAACTATCTTGTGATGATAAACTGGAAGTCAAAAACCTTGTGTGGGATCTGAGGCTCCCAATTACTACTCCCAGGACATAAATTGGTATAAGGAATCAATAGGCACACTGCATGGCCTCATGTTTGCAAGGTGGGTGTTTTGCCCCTGATTCATCTTGATTTCTTTTGTCAATATTTTAAAAAAAAATAACCCCTTGGCAATTGCAAAAATAAAATAAAATAATGGGGGCCAGAGCGATAGCAAAGCAACTTGTATGTGGCCAACCTGAGTTCTATTCCTGATATCCCATATGGTCTCTCTGAGCCTACCAGGAGTAATTCCTTAGTGCAGAGCCAGTCATAGGTCCTGGGCACCTTCTATGTGTCCCCCAAACAAACGAAAAAGAAAAGAAAAGAAAAAAAATGTGGAGGCCGGAGAGATAGCATGGAGGTAAGACGTTAGCCTCGCATGCAGACGGTCGGTGGTTCAAATACTGGCATCCCATATGGTCCCCCGAGCCTGCCAGGAGCGATTTCTGAGCATAGAGCCAGAAGTGTCCCCTGAGTGCTGCTGGATGTAACCCAAAAACCAAACAAACAAACAAAAAACAAAAAAATCGGCGCCAGAAGGGGAATAAAAAGGAAAACTTTGGCTTAAGATCTTAACGGCAGTTCAAAAGATTTATTAGTTTATATTACTTACTGCAAATTCTTTTCCTGGAAATTTATCATAAACTTCTGCAGCTGTCCAAAATTAGGACAAACAAAGATCTCACCTTTCCATGCCCTTCCATCGACAAAGAGAAAGGGAAGCTGAATCTGAGAATGAGCATGTTCTAATGTGTGGCATGTTCTAATGTGTCTCTCAATGGGAGATGCTCACCCTTTTCGTTATCCTTCATTAACACATGATAAATAGTAGATGGGGGGGGATAAAACATGGAGTTATAATTAACCTTGGAGTCAGTGCCAGAATTGCTGTCTATCTGTCTGACCAGAAGTGAAAGTACTGCGCCACTGGAATGTTTTGTCTTTTCTGCAGTCTTATGGGAACGTCAGTTAAAGTCTAGTCTAGTCTCTTCATCAAGGAGGGACTTTGTCCAGCTTCCGTCTCTGTCTAGCATAAGCAGACATGTTCATATGCACTAATTCCAGATATTTCTATTCATTGATGACATTGTCACTTCTAATTTAATATCATAAAACTAGATCTGATGATTTTCAATTTCAGTTTAATAATTACAAAAGATGAGCTCAAGTAAATTGAATAGCAGTATGAGACATTTGCTAAGAGTGTTTTCTTTAGGTTGGTTACAATTTAAAATTAATGTATTGTTTCTTAAGTGTCATTAGTCATCCAGTTTCAACAGGGAAGTGAGTAGAACTCGGCTTGAACTTTAATGCAAAACATTTTACTATCATACAAGACATCCTAAGATACCATTAATTTCATTTTTATGTTTCAAAAAATTTTAGTTCTTATTTTTTACTTTTATTTAATAAAGTATTATTCGTATTGGAAATGTTTTTATTTGTATTCATAAACCTAAATTAGAAAAATCCTTGATTCAATATTACTATCCAAAATTTAAAAAAATCCAATAAAATCTATCAAATAGTATATTATTATTCAATAAAAATGCATATCATTTACCTATGACAAAACAAATAGTTAAAAATCTACTTTTTTGGTTCTATGTAAGAAAGCAATTTATCAACAAAAGAACTTTATCAATTATGATAAAGCTATGCTGACAGCCCATAAAACTACACAGCAAGAAGTATTTTTAAATACTAACATCAAAGAAAGTTAGTATTAAGTAGAATCACCATAAAACATAGCACTTACTGAGCAAGAAATACTTATTTAACATTTTATTAGAATTACTAAAAAGAGGCTCTTAACACATGATATCTGATTCATTAGTGGTATACTTCGGAAGTTTTCCAAAGCAAAATAAAAGTGAGTTAATGGCATGGCACATATGTAAAAATAACAAAATGTATTCTATTAGACAAAAACTACATAAAATTGGCATTAATATTTAAGAAAGAAATGCTAAGCAATATCACAATTTCAATTACTTGAGCCTCTAAAAGTTAAATTGATTTTCAACAATGGAGATGTTACTTTTTAAGTTTAAGAGCATATATAGTATGCTGTGAGTAGATTAGACAAAAATAAAAATGCCTTGATTGTTAATTATTCAACTGTTTTGTATTTGTGAAGTAATTCTAAAGAAATGCTAATAAAATAGCTTCTTAAAATACTATTTCTTTTTAGAGTTGAAAGGGAGGGAAACTGGAGTCCATGGAAGGAAGGTAGGTGGCTACACTGCTGTGTGTGATTGTGGTGTTGAAATTATGTATTAGGTAAACACCATTAACAATATTGTACAAATAGGATTCAATCAATAAAAGAAGTCAAACACACAGATGTTGGTTATTTTAAAGTTAGTAATTTCAATAAAAAATGAACCGAACAAAACAATCTTAAGTGCAGAGGTCAGAGGACAAGGTGTGACATTTTTGTGTGCCAGCACATCATATCATTAGAAGGCAATTTCTATTTCCTCATAGAACTGTTGTGCAGGCAATATGTAATGCAATTAGAAATGCAAAGATTTACACCCTTTTAAGCACCATTTCTTTATCAAAAAATATAAATCCATGATTAGCATATAAAGAAAAGCTTTGTTCCTCCATATCAAATACAAAATTGCAAAGATAAACACTGATAATTCATGTTTTATTAGAAATAAAAATATTTACTTATAAAGCTCAGGAATTCTTCAGAAGTTTTAATTTATAGTGTAATTTAGCTAATACAGTTAAACTAAGATTTAATTTTTTCATTGTACTTTAGTTTACATAAAATAATGCTAATAGTTATGTTTTTGATGTATAGTTACTGTATCTTCACCACCTTCAAGTGCTCAAGACTATCCATTGTTCCTATGCTATATAAACTTTCCCTTTACTCTTTATCAACACCAACACTACTCTCTACCAGTCCCACTGCTTGGGAAGCTTAGTTTTGTATTCAATGGTCAGTGGGTTTTCATTGTATTCCAATATATTTCATACCCTTCTCTTATTTCCCTATAATATAGCATATGAGTGAGAGCATTCAGTAAATATGTTTTCTCTTCTTACTGATATTTCTGAGCTAATACCCTATTACTTCATCTAAGTTCCAGTAAACTATATACTTTTATCTGTTTTGATAGCTGCATAAAATGTTATTATGTACATATATCAAGCCTCTTTATCCTGTTATCTCTTATAAAAGGCTTGTGTTGTTACCAAAAATTATTTTTCTTAGCACATAGGTATAAACTTATTTTTTAATTAATTTTTGTTTGGAGGAATAGATACCATGAAATAGAACTCCTAGGTTTTAGGAGAACTTTGTTGCTATTTTTTGATTAAAACTCATCCTATATTTTAATATATATATAAAGAAACAGACATTTCCCCCAGACACCAAGAAATAGAATTCCTAGATTGTAGGAGAACTTTGTTGCTATTTTTTGATTAAAACTCATCCTATATTTTAATATATATATAAAGAAACAGACATTTCCACTAATAGGAAATAAAGTCCCATTTCTCTACATCTCCATATATACCAGTTATTTCCAATTTTTTTTTTTTTTTGGTTTTTGGGTCACACCTGGCAGCGCTCAGGGGTTACTCTAGTTATACACTCAGAAATCACTCCTGGCAGGCTAGGGGGACCATATGGGATGCCGGGATTTGAACCACCATCCTTCTGCATGCAAGGCAAAAACTTACCTCCATGCTATCTCTCCAGCTATTTCCAATCTTTTGATATATATATATATAAATCAAAACAATGATACATTGCTATATATATCATTGTTTTGATTTTGATTTCCTTGATAATAAGTGATATAGAATATTTTCATATAATTATGTATTGATCATATGTTCTTTTCAAGGAAGTGATGACCTTTCCTACCCAATTAATATTGTTTTTTATGCTGCTGAACTTTGGTGATTAGCCCTTTTCATGAAGTATGGTATGTGATTACTTTCTCCAGTCAATTGGCTATCTTTCTACTTTAACCCAAGTTTCTTTCACAGTGAAAAAAACCTGTTAATTTTATGGACATTCATTTACTTTTATCTTTTGTTTTGGTGAATGAAATAACAAAATTGAAGATATCTCTGATGATCTAATTGAATTAGTTTTTATATAATTTGTGATAGGAATCTAGTTTTATTCTTTTTCATGTGGCTTTTCAGTTTCCCCACCATCGTTTGCTGAAGACGTTTTTCTTGCTGAACTTTATGCATCCTTTTCCTTGGTCCTATATTAACTTTCTTTAGTACTGGAAGTTTATCTCTGAGTTCTCAATTCTATTTCATGCATATGAGAATCATGTTTATTATGATACTGTACAGTTTTTATATTATAATTCTTTCGTTTTTGGGTCATACCCAGCGGTGTTCAGGGGTTACTCCTGGCTCTGTGCTCAGAAATTGCTCCTGGCAGGCTTGGGGAACCATATGAGATGCTGGGATTCAAACCAAGGTAGGTCCTGGGTCTACCACTTGCAAGGCAAATGCCCTGCCTTTGTGCTATCTCACCAGCCTCGATACTATAGCTCTTTAATATAAAGTCAGGCAATAAAACCCTTTGTTCTTGTAATTGATAATCTATTCCCAATGTTTTTCTTTATTCTGTATAGTATTCAAATTCCTGAAGAAAATCAGCAGAATTTTTATGTAGATTGAATTGAATCTATATATTGCTTGTGTTAATTTTGTCTACTTGGATGTCAAATAGGAGATTGTGGCACTAATGCCTGTTGCTTTTTTAGTACCAAATTCTAACAGTTGTCATTGACTCTGACCCAAAGAAATAATTGCTAGTGTCTAGCAGATATATTACACTCCAATTGTCTTGGACAGTAACTGTAGATTTTTGTTTTATCAGGTTGATCATTGTTGTGTATGTAAACATTTCTTGGGATTAGTGTGTTACTGACGTTACCCTGATCTGTGATTGCGCCCTACCCTAGGGTGTGACCTGGCATTCTGCCCCCACCCTAGGGTGGTACCTGATTCTGCTTCTATCATTGGTGGTACCTGATTCTGGGGAATAAAAGCAAGTATATGTGGAAGGCGGAAGGCTTTTTCTTCCTGGCCTATTCCTAGGTCTTTTGGGGCTTCTGCCTCTTCAAGGAATAAAGAGCCGTTTTCTTTCGAAGCCTGACTGCCTGAGGCTTTCTTCTCGCTACATTCACCTCTGAACCGCTGGTTCAGCAGGGTGGCAGACGCATGCTCTGAGCTGGAGGGTAAGACCTCATTCTCCATCCTTCCATCAGTCAACCTCTTCAGGGGCTGAATTGCAACAGATCATTATAGTTATTGAGATTTTTTATTTATTATTATTATTATTACCTTTTGCATTTGCCAGTACCAGATTGGGTAGTTTTGTGTCAAACCAGAGAATGACCAACAAGTTTCAACAGCAGGTTGTCTTTTCTCTTCTGAAGCCTCTGTGATAACACGTTTCATATGGGACTTCAAGAATGGCCAATTCTAGCTGGTGGACTGGAAACAGCCATACAGTCTGAAATTACTGAGTACTTTCTGTTTCTTGTGTCTTTCTCACACAGTACAAAACTGAACATCTGAGGATCATTGTAAGATCACATGGCAGCTATGAACTTGACGACTGGGGCCAAGGCTGTAAACTGTTGAGGCAGAACTGAGCTTATGATCCTCTCAGGAAAGAGCCAAAGCTTTGTCTCTGTTGGGCATAGCCAAGACTGTGCCCCTGCTAAGCAGGGCTCACTTTGGAAATTGCTGATCCAAGTCAAGGCTAGGTCTGACTACACATATCCTTGAGTTTAATAAGTTCCATGATTATAACTCAGTGAGTTCAAATACATAAATGAATCCAATTTAACACACACAAAAACACATCAAAACTAAACTATCAGCACTCTCAACATATATGTGGCAAACCTTTTGGGAAAGACCCTATACAGATTCGGTCTCAAGAATGGCTAAACCCAACTTCAACCAGAGCTGTAGCCCACTATATTGGGATCATTAAGACCTGCTCCTATTTTATGTTTGTTTGTTTGTTTTCGGGCCACAGGGGTTACTCCTGGCTAAGCATTCAGAAATTGACCCTGGCTTGGGGGGACCATATGGACACCGGGGGTTTGAAGCTTGGTCCTTCCTTGGCTAGCGCTTGCTAGGCAGACACCTTCCCTCCAGCACCATCTCGCTGACCCCAAGACCTCTTATTTTTAATTGAGATTGCTGAAATAAAGTTGAAATTCTATAAATCTGACTTTGTACCCTCTTGCCATAGGTTGGTGTATAATGTCCAGTACTGACTCCCCACCCCCAGTCCTGTGTCTCTATTCCTACTGCCCAAAGGAAATGCTCCTTAACTCTGAATCTGTCTTAAATTCTGTGCTACACAGAATTTATCTCCTTGAAGGCAGAAGGTGGCTTTTCTCCTCACCAAATTTTCTCAGTGCAGAATATTGTTTATCAGTTTATTTTGCTTCTTGTGCTTTCTCTGTGTTGTTTGCCTCAGGCTAACTCACAGAACTGTTCTTTTTTTAACCTTTTGTGCTCCTCTGAAGGAGTATGCATTGTGAACATATTTGTAATTATTGTGCTAAATACAAAATATTTTTAAAAGATAACTTACATTATTTCCAACTGG
>PVKC010004664.1:0-35068 GCA_004027635.1 Crocidura indochinensis
CTTTGACTCTTATCCTTAAAAAGAAAAACCCACTTTTGAGGCTAACTTAAACTAATATGCAAGTGCAGGGAAATGTAAAAAAGTACTATGCCTTCAATGCTTAAGGAATTACATAAGTTTTATGGCTTTAGATTGCTTGATGTGCTGCTAGGAAATATGTATTACAATATGGGGGCTTGACGGGCAAAGTAATTGTACATGGGTTCTGTTTTATTTTTCTTAATGTTCTCTGGCTGAAAGTTCAATGTTAAGATATCAGCAAGGGGACTTCTGTGAATTCTGTTTATAGGTGATTGTCCTTCCACTGTAGCTTTACCTTGTCCTCTTTCTTTGCATCTTTGTTCTCATAATTAAAAATTAAAAAATTTAAAAAATATATCACATTTACTAATATAAATAAACAGTGACAATGTCTGCTTTTATAATCTAAGAAGAAAACCATTGGAGAAGAATAATTCATCCTTCTTTTCTTCCCCTTCCCGCAACAAAGCACGCTGGAATTGAAAGAAAGAAAACAGGATACAGAAGAAGAGGGTCAGAAACTACATAAATGAACTGCTATAAAATGGAGAATTAAGTTAGATCACATTATCAAACTTCAGCATTATTCCACCCACAAGATCCAGAGCTTCAAATCCATAGAACAAACAGAGATATTCTATATATAATACCCTCCACATACAATTCTTTTATTTGTCATAGGATGGAGCAAAGAGTAAAGTCAATATTATATATAGGACAAAAGATCAAGCAAGTTTAGAAAGTAGTCAGATTTTATTTTAAACATTTTATTTCTTACTCAAGTAATTAAAAAACATATATCTGAACTTTTGAAAACTTAAACTCATTATCAGTATGATGATTTAACTCCCTTTTGAGGAGGGCATCCAGCACAAAGAATGGGGCACTGATGATGGATGAACCTGGGCTTTCAAAAGACAAAGTTCTAAGGTGAAACAAAATGGAGCTTTTAAATTTGCACAGTTTTTGAAGTGACTTGTCTACTTAGGGTTCTCACTACACCCACCCATAAAAATATTTCAATTGACTAAAAATAATCAGAAAGTTTCCAATAAATGCATTTTTGAAATATAATATACTGCTAAACATTAATTATGATAATTTTGATAAAAATTAGGGCAGAATATCACTGGTATTTTCCTGAATAAGCAAGCCTTAAAATATCTCTGGTATCACATAGGAATAAATGGGCAACCAGTGAAAAATACAGACATTTTTTTACAGTTGCAGTAGGTAAGAAGAATATTTTATAGAGAGAAATAACTTTAATGAAATAATCTATAGATATTTAATTGTTATTGACTATTTTCTGCAAAGATTTGATGGGTTTGCAAAGTAAATGAAAGATTAACAATGAAATAGTAAACTGCTAGTTTTGCATTTTCTCCTCTTCTTCCACAGCTATAGCTTATTTCCAAAGCCTCCAATTGCAGTCAAAGATACTCAGAAGAAATCTAGGAATCTGAACTGAAATTACTTTCATGCTTACATTTCCTTGTTCTCTCTAAATGCTCTACATTTTTCTGCTATAATTGAAGATAACATTTAAGGAAGATTTGGGAGCTAATATTTGATCACTAGAAGGTGTCCTGGAAGAGATACATATATCACATTGTACTTAAGTATAAAATTTATGCTCATTCTACCAATTAATATATATTTTTCTTAAATAAGTTGAATTATGTTCATATGTAAACATCTGAAAAAATTATTCTCTTTTTAATTATAATGATTCCTTTTGGGGGGCACACCCAGTGACACTCAGGGGTTACTCCTGGATCTGTGCTCAGAAATTGCTCCTGGCTCAGATTAGAGCCAGGAGTATACCCTGAAAGATGACAGGTGTGCCCACTCCTCCCCCCAGAAAAACTCTGAAAAAATTAGAAAGAATCCTATTAGAAGATAAAACCAAAGGCCTGTAAATGATTTTATGAACACAGCTCCCAAATTCTTAACAAAATATATCAACAGTTCTGTCAGTGCCCTGTATATTTTGGATATTAGTCCCTTATCTGATGGGTGTATAGTGAATTGTTTCTCCCTCTCGGTGGGTGTCTCTTGTATCCTGGGCACTATTTCTTTTGAGGTGCAGAAACTTCTCAGTCTAATGTATTCCCATCTGTTGATCTCTGCTTCCATTTGTTTGGAAAGAGTAGTTTCCTCCTTGAAGATGCCATTCGTCTCGATGTCTTGGATTGTTTTACCGAAGTGTTGTTCTATATATCTTATGGTATCAGGTCTGATATCGAGGTCTTTAATCCATTTGGATTTCACCTTCGTACATGATGTTAACTGGGGGGTCTATTTTCGCTTTTTTGCAAGTGACTAACCAGTTCTGCCAGCACCACTTGTTGAAGAGGCTTTCCCTATTCCACTTAGGATTTCTTGCTCCTTTGTCAAAAATTAGGTACTTGTATGTCTGGGCGACAATATCTGAGAATTCAAGCCTATTCCACTGATCTGAAGGTCTGTCTTTATTCCAATACCATGCTGTTTTGATAACTATTGCTTTATAGTACAGTTTAAAGTTGGGGAAAGTAATGCCTCCCATTTTCCTTTTCCCTAGGAGTGCTTTAGCTATTCTAGGGTGTTTATTGTTCCAGATGAACTTCTTAAGTGTTTGATCCACTTCTTTGAAGAATATCATGGGTATCTTTATAGGGATGGCATTAAATCTGTATAATGCTTTGGGGAGTATTGCCATTTTAATTATATTAACCCTGCCAATCCATGAGAAGGGTATATGTATCCATTTCCATGTGTCCACCCTTATTTCTTGGAGCAGGACTTTATAGTTTTCTTTGTATAGGTCCTTCGTGTCTTTGGTCAAGTTGACTCCAAGATATTTGATTTTGTGTGGTGCTATTGTGAATGGGATTGCCTTCTTATCTTCCTTCTCTTCCCTATCATTGTTAGTGTATAAAAAGGCCATTGATTTCTGTGTGTTAATTTTATAGCCCGCCACCTTGCTATATGAGTCTATTATTTCTAGAAGCTTTTTGGTAGGGTCTTTAGGGTTTTCTAGGTAGAGTATCATGTTTTCTGCAAACAATGAGAGCTTAACTTCTTCCTTTCCTATCTGGATTCCCTTGATATCCTTTACTTGCCTGATCGCTATAACAAGAACTTCCAGTACTATGTTGAAGAGGAGTGGTGAGTGCGGACAGCCATGACTTGTACCAGAATTTAGAGGAAAGGCTTTTAGTTTATCTCCTAAGGATAATATTTGCCATTGGCTTGTGGTAAATGGCTTCAACTAGATTGAGAAAGGTTCCTTCCATTCCCATCTTGCTGAGAGTTTTGATCAAGAATGGGTGTTGGACCTTATCAAATGCTTTCTCTGCGTCTATTGATATGATCATGTTATTTTTATTTTTCTTCTTGTTGATGTTGTGTATGATGTTGATAGATTTATGGATGTTAAACCAATCCTGAATTTCTGGAATGAAACCTACTCGATCGTAGTGTATGATCTTCTTGATGACTCAATGGATCCTCTTTGCCAGGATTTTGTTGAAAATCTTTGCATCGGCATTCACCAGGGATATTGGTCTGTAATTTTCTTTTTTTGGCAGCATCTCTGTCCGGTTTTGGTATCAAGATGATGTTAGCTTCATAAAAGCTGTTTGGGAGTATTCCCGTTTTTTTAATTTCATGAAACAACCTGGCTAGGATTGGAAGTAGCTCCTCTTGAAAGATTTGAAAAAATTCAGGGCACTGACAGAACTTTACAAGAAAAAAACATCCAATCCCATCAAAAAATGAGGAAAAGAAATGAACAGACGCTATGATAAAAAAGAAATACAAATGTCTAAAAGGCACATGAAAAAATGCTCCTCATCATTAATCATCAGGGAGATGCAAATCAAAACAATGATGAGATGCCACCTCACAAAACAGAGATTGGCGCACATCACAAAGAATGAGAATAATCATTGCTGGCAAGGATGTGGAGAGAAAAGAACTCTTATCTACTGCTGGTGGGAATGCCGTCTAGTCCAACCTCTATGGAAAGCAATATGGAGATTCCTCCAAAATCTGGAAATTGAGCTCCCATTCGACCCAGCTATTCCACTCCTAGGGATATATCCTAAGAACACAAGAATACAATACAAAAACCCCTTCCTCACACCTATATTTATTGCAGCACTATTCACAATAGCCAGTCTCTGGAAACAACCAAGATGCCCTTCAACAGACGAATGGCTCAAGAAACTGTGGTACATATATTCAATGGAATATTATGCAGCTGTCAGGATAGATGAAGTCATGAAATTTTCATATACATGAATATACATGGAATCTACCATGCTGAGTGAAATAAGTCAGAGGGAGAGAGAGATGTAGAATTGTCTCACTCATCTATGGGTTCTGAGAAAAATGAAAGTCATTTTTGCACCAATCCTCAGAGATAATGGGAGGAGGGCTGGAACTTCCAGCTCACTTCATGAAGCTCACCACAATGAGTGGTGAGTGCAGTTATAGAAATAACTACACAGAGAACTACCCTAATCATATTCATGAATGTGGGAACTGGAAAGCCTGTATGAAGTACAGGTGGGGGTGGACTGGGAGGGAGGGAGATTTGGGACATTGGTGGTGGGAAAGTTGCACTGGTGAAGGGGGTGTTAAAAAAAGTTAAAAAAATCAAAATCAAAAAAGAAAAGAAAATATAAGGTCTCCTAATTCTTACCACAGACTGTTTTTCACTCTGACTGTATAGAAAGTGGAGGTACAGTAAATGCACCCCATATACATCTCAACCCAGACCCTTGCCTGGTCTGTATTGGGAATTTGGGGACAAAAAAAAGAAGGAAAAATATATAAACAAACTAAATTCAGCAACCCATTTGAAGAAGCAATCATTAAGGATGATAAAATAGAATTTATATTTGGGACAGAAGGATGTTTTGATATCTGCAAATCAATTCTTATGTTATGTCATATTAAAAGATAAAATTGAATCAATTAAAGTTGATTGATTGAAAGATAAAATTATAGGGGCCAGAGCGATAGCACAGTGGTAAGGCATTGGCCTTGCAAGTGGGCAACACAGGACAGACCCTGATTGGAATCCGGGATCCCATATGGTCCACCCCTCCTCCCACCCGAGTTCCTGGAGCAACTTCTGATCACAGAGCTGGGAGTAACTTCTGTGACTAGGTGTGACCAAAACAATTTAAAAAAAATGAAAAACATAAAATTATATAATGATATCATAGATACAGTGAAAACATTTGACAAATTAAGCATGACAAAATTAATTTGAAAAAATTAAGTGAATATACTTCAGAAGTCAAGATTATAGATGATATGAAACAACTCATAACATACTCACTGAATATTTTTTATTTTAAAATTATAACCAATTGGTCCGAGAGCTAGCACAGATAGCGCTTTTGCCTTGCAGGCGGCTGACCCAGGATGGACCTAATTCGATCCCTGGCATCTCATATGGTCCGCTGAGCCAGGAGCAATTTCTGAGCACATAGACAAGAGTAACTCCTGAGCGTCAATGAGTGTGCCCCCACCAAACAAAATCATGACCAAAATAAAAGGTGCCTACATTCATTACTTATATTTGGCAAAGTACTGGAAGTCTACACCAAAGCAATTAGGCAAGAAAATAGACAAAGACTTCTAAATTGTTTTACTTTTGGATTGGGTAGGGGTCATAGCTTGTGGTGCTTAGAACTGATCCCTATGGATTCTTGGTTTACTGGTAACCCTAATCAATATTTGTACTCCACCCTAGGGTGTAAACTGGTGATAGGATATTAGATTATTTCCTACTTGGTATTCCTCTCCCACCCTAGGTTGGGGCCTGATTCTTGTCAATAAAATCAGGGGTCTGAGGAAGGGGGAGGCTCATTCTTTGTTCTTCTTCTACTGAGCTAAGTTCCTTCTTAGTAGCAGAAAGCTTGGGTGGTTGAATTCCTTGCTTGAGCCCTGGATTTCATGAACCCATTCATGTACCTCTTCACTGTTTGGATGATTCCTTGCATTAATGTTTGCTTCCAGGCCTGCATCTCACCAGATAATCAGTGGATACTGGATGGAAGAAACATGGTGCTGGGAATAGAACTAGAGTCTCTACACGGAAGTCAAATGACTTATCTTCGGGCTAGCTACCCTCTATTCTCAACATCAAAATTGGTAAAGAAGTAAAATTCCATATTCGAAGATAAAATTATTTGATATACAGAAAATCCTGAGACATCATCAAAAAAGCAAACTAATGAAACTAACCAATAATTTGTAAAATTGCAGGGCATAAATTAGCTAATAAGAGAGTAGATACCTCACAGTAGGTACAATAGATATCTATTTCTCATAATACTTCACACTATATGAAAAGTCAATAAAAATGATTGTATTTATACTTAATGCTTAGGTATAAATTTAATCAGGATTCTACACTCAAAATTAAAGACACCAAAATATATATTAAACATAGAATAAAATATTTCTTGCTCATGGATTGGGGATACTGTTAAAGTAAATATACTACACAAATCTATCTATAAATTTAATATTTATGAAGATTCCAAAGTTAATTTTTATAGGAATAGAAAAATAACTTTTCACTGCATTAGAGAAGATGTCTCTAAAAAGTCAAAGTGATCCTGAGCAAAAGGAAAAAATAGGAGATAAAGATATTACAAAGCTATAACTAAAACAATAAGCTATTGGCATATAAAGCCAGGAAACAGAATGGTGGGTTCAAAATAAAATTATTGGTTTTACAATGAAAATATATTTATGTACACATACATACACACATACTTATACATAAAAGAGAATTTATGATGGGAGTATTGAATATTAAAATATTAAATTAATATTAATATAAATAAATAAAATTAATGTTAATATTAAATTGACTTATAAGTCAATTTCCTATATTACACTATTCACAAATTTTGAACCTAAGAGCCAGAAAAATAGCTCAAGAATTAGAATACACAAAGCCCCAACTATTCATTATGACACTAGTTGGCTCCTGAAGCATCACTGCTACAGCCCTGGTGAGAACCCATAACTTCTGATTATGACCTTGGTGTTCCCTGTTTTCCTCCTAGACCCAAATAGCATTGCATTACTAGTTTTTAGCATTGAATTCCAGTCAGTTGTCTTAAATCAACATTCCCTGAGTAGTCTTGGGGCACTCTCAATAAATACTCTATCAAAGATTTAAATATAAGACTGAAAACCATAAAATTCCTAGACAAAAAGGAATAAATTTCTTTTTTTTTTTTTTTTTTTGAGGAGGTTACACCCGGCAGCGCTCACGGTTTATTCTTGGTTCTGTGCTCAGAAATCGCTCCTGGCAGGCTTGAGGGACCATATATGGATGCTGGGATTCGAACCACCGTCCTGCGTCTAAGGCAAACGCCTTATTGTTGTGCTATCTCTTCGGCCTCCAGGAATAAATTTCTTTCCACTCACTTCCAGGTGATTTTTAGATATCACACTTAAAACAAATATGAATAATAAAAAATAGAAATAATTCTATTTGATAAAACAAATTAAGAAATATTTGTAAAAAATATCTTCTATAGAGTTAATCTCTAAGCCACATAAACTATATGACTTAATAAAGAATAACCAAGTTTAAAAAAATGACAAAAGACACAATTAAGAATTTTCCAAACAAGATGCATAAGCAGAATATATAAACATGCTAAAAACCATAATAATTAGTAAGAAAAATATCAATAAGAACATATTTTCTCATTCAAATTTCATTTGTCCTTACAAAAGTAACATGGTTAGAAAGTGGGTAAAGATGTTATTTCTGATCTGATTTTATCTGGCAATACTTATGATCCCCTCCCAGGAGTAGCCCCTGAGCACAGAGGCTGGAGCTGTGCATAGCTCATTTCCTGCTCCCAAATAAACAGAAAATAACAGAAGGTTAGGACAGTAGTTCAAATAGTAGAGCAAAAGCCTAGCATTTATGAAGTCTTGACTTTTATTCCCAACATTACATGTAACATGACTCTATTGGTACCACCAGGTGTACTTCTGTGACCTTCTAGCTCCTTGGGGAAAAAAAAAACCTTGTGTAAATCCACAAGAAGTGTCTTTATTTAATAAAAATGAGGGGCCAGAGTGATAGCATGATGGATAAGGCATTTACTTTGCACATGGCCAACCAGGATTTGAACCCCAATATCTCATATGGTTCCCCAAATACTCCCAGGAATGACCCACGAGCACAGTACAATGCGCTTTGTGTACATTGTGGGATATGCTGCCCACACAAAAAATAATTTATTGATGAGTCTGTTGTGAAAAATAAAAACCTAGTGCATTGCTGGTAGATTGAAAGTTGATGTAATCACTGTGGAAAATACCATGCTAATGGTTAAAATATGCTATGTAATCTATCAATTCCACATCCAAAATATATATATACTCAAAGAAAATTAAGTTAATAGAAAAATAAATATCTATAGCACCATATTTATGTAAGCATTGTTTACAATAGCTAAGACATGGAAAATATGTAAAGAAGTGGTACATATTATAGACAATGGAATCTTACTAAGCTATAAAAAGAAACAAATTCTCTACTTGTAATAATATGAATGAGACTTGTTAGAGAAAGATAAATACTGCATCCCTATCAAGTTTGGTAATGTATCTTTGACCTTGGTAAACTCCTGGAAAAGCAATTTTGTACTGTATTATATTGTATGACCCATAACCTACTGTACATGCTGTTAATAACAAAACCAGAAGATTCCCTAATGTTGCCCAAAACTCATTGTTGTACTTGATGCCATGATGTAAGTGCACCCTATGAATCAGAAACCTGAGTTTGCAGAAATGTCCTATAATGTGACTTGTAAAATTACCACCCTCTTCTGATGTTCTCATATGCCCTTGATGTCTGTATTCAGCCTATTGGTGAATAAAATTTCCTTCTTTTCTCACTATGAAAACTTTGAGGGAGTGGCAGATTAAGCAAATGTCTATATAATAGTCTGAAATAAATGATTTGTGAGCTTAAGCCCCATTTCTAGTCTAGAAATGATAAGAAAAATTATCAAATATTCATCTCATATATAAAGTCCAAAAAACAATAAAATGGGAAATTATGCTATACTTTATGCTATATTCACTCCAAGAAATTATGTGTAACTAAAAACAAAAATTCAGAGACAATTTTGAGAGGAAAAGCATTACATAATTTCAGACATCCTTCCCAAAAAGGATGTGAATTCCTAAGTATACGATTCCTCCAGAGCATAAATCATTGAGCCATAGATTTATTTGTTTTATAAAAATGAAATAAACAATATCACATCAAGAAAGATTTATATAAAGTAATTGTGAATATCCAGACAATTTTATTTAGGATAATTTATCTTAGAGCCACATCAGTTAACAAAATCTAATAGAGATACCACCCCCACAACCTCAGCAGGCAGACTTAATCCCCATTGGTCAAGGTACAGGATGTATTCGCTTCTTCAGTTTGACACAATGATTGTAAAAATTTCATTCTGACAGGATTGGCAGTTGAGGAAAATAGCTGTGGGCAGACTATCTTAGAAACAGAAGAGGCATGCCCTGAATGAACAGTGTAAAGCCTCAAGGAAAAGTAAAAAATCAGACCAAGGTCTGAGTCTCTAAATATTGACGGCCTTTTACTCTCTTCAAAATGGAGCTGATGAATTGAAAACAAAGGTACCAAAGCAGGTGATGCAATTCAAAGTCTGAACTTTTAAGTAGAGACACTGGCTATGTCCCAAAAAACATCTTGCTCTGGGTAATTCTGTTGCCAAATTTCCTCACATAAAGTGCCTGTTCTATAGACAATAATTTTATCATTAAAGAACCTACGGAAATCAGGAAATGACCTTCTAGAGGTAGGCCAAATTTTATATACAGAGTGTAATTGTCATTAACTCTTAGTCTTATGATAAAAGTGGAACAGATTTATAGGAACCTGACAGATAGTACAGCAGTAGGGCTAGTAGATTATATAAGAGATAAACCCTATATGGTCCCTTGGGTCCTGCCTGCCAGGAGTGATCCTTCAGTACAGATCCAGGAGTAAACTTTGAGCACTGCTGTGTGTGGCACCAAAACAAACAAAAGAGGAATATATTATTAAAGTTTGCCAGAAAAAATGGAGCAATAGCTGATCCACTACCACCCCCACCTCACAAAAAGGCTTGAAAAGTGCTGTTGGCCCTAAAAAAGTTTTTTAAAAATTGGCTGTAAGAAAATTGGCTGCATATCAAATACTTAACTCTCACTATTTGATGAATATAACAACTAGTAAGTTGAATGGCATCCCAAGTTGGAATGTCTGTCTTGTTAATGAAATTAGATTTATCTGGAGAGGATGCCAAGAGCTAGGAGTTTGCCTTATACAAAACTATTTCCCTAAAATAGAACTCTCAGAAACAACTTTACTAGTCATTCCTTAAAATCAGATTTCTCCCTTTATGGATATGCATTAGTTTATTATGACTGTAGTAAAATCTATCTATAAGCATAGTCAGATTTATATTATGGTAGCAAACTAATCATAGCTTACTGATATCTCTATAAATACATGAAATTTCACATGTCAGCTTCTACATTATTATTATATCTCCAGTGGGAAGCTTCCACATTTTTAACAAACCAACAGTAACAAATGTTGAATTAGTTTAATTATAATACTCTAGCATTGAGGATAAGATAAGCTTAATGTGAATGACAGTTAAATAAATTCATAAAGATGATCTTTATGATTCATCATCAGACCCTCATCCTTTTTTCTTCAGACACTCATCCTTTTTTTGAAGGAAGCAACCAATGAGACAAGTATCATAAATTAATCAGGTAGCAGTTTTAATCTTACATCATTTCATGTAGTAGAATAAACATGTTTCTGGTGATAAAACTATGACCTGGGTATATCTACAAATTCACTTTTTATCACTTAATACTTCATATAAAAATCATAGTATCATTTCTTTTCTTCCACGAAATTATAAGCTTTACAAGTATACTTAGGTAAATGTTGTTTGTCCTGTATATAGTATCTTTTTAATTTATATTAATTGAATAACTGAATTATCTTCAGAATTTCCAGTTTTTCTTATAATATTCTCATGTCTTTCTACAATAATATATCTGTAGTAAACTTTTGGTTTATTATATAGTAAGGAATAGAAATATGTACCCAATTGGTTATATCGATTCTAACTAAAAATAACAAACATAATTCCTAAGTGTATATAGCAATATATACTACATTTACCAATAAAGTAAACATTTGAAATATAAATTTGTACTTTAGGCTTGTCTTTTTATAATCTTCAAGGACATTCATAACAAATTTTAAATGAACATAGCATTCAGTCTAATGCAAAGCAAACACTTTACCTGTTATACTATGTCTCTGGTCCCAAATCTTTTATTAATTAGTCAAGAAGTTTTTGTCTTAATCTATTCTGTGTCTTAAAAAAAAGCCTTCATCTGGAGAGATAGTATAATGAGTAGGGTGCTTTCTTGCACAATAACAGTCGAGGTTCAATCACCAGCAGCCAATATAATCTAAGCCTTGCCACATGTAGGAAGTCCAGAAAAGGCTTAATCACTACTGGATGAGGATCCAAAACAAAGCAAAATAAAACAAAGATAAAACAAACCCTTAAAAATGAAATTATAATTTAATAAATTAAATAAAATGGCACACTGTCACTCTGTAGAATGACTTCATTTTTAATTTTTATTTGGTTTAATGGGCCATACCCAGCGACACTCAGGGTTACTCCTGATTCTTATCTGGTGACCATTTGGACACCATGTGCAAGCCATATGCCCTATGCAGAACTATCACTCTGCTTAGTAAAATAACTCATAAAAATCCATAAAAAAATTTGAGATTCTTCTTTCTGTATTTGTTAGTTTTTTCAACAAACACTTTACTGTGCCCTCTTTGTTCTCACTATGAACCCCCAAATTTTAAAGGTAATATTAAGTAAGGAAGAAAGGAAAAAAGTCCTGCTCTCAAGAAATTCCTTCTCAGGAAGTTAATAGAGGATTTTCATCTAGAGGATGAAATTTACACAAATGCAGATACAAATGAACAGTGTACAGTGACAGATTGTTATTTGTTGGAAGAAGCATTTTGAGGTCAATGAATAATTAACTTAAAAAGATCATCTTTTATGTTTGGTGGTTATAAAGGAGCAGATATTAAAAAGAACAAATAAAAGAAGGATTTAATAATGACCAAGCCTGGATAAATGATCCTGTCAGAGGGCAAATGTTAGGGCATACATAAAAATATGTCATTTGTTATAGAAACAAGAATGCATTATCATGTTAGTGTTCTGCATATAAAGTCTACTGTTTTATTGAGTGACAAAGATAAAAAAGAAAGCAGGAGATATCAGAATTAAATGGTATTTCAGTTCATATACTCGCATATTTGGTTGTGCTTGATTAAAGATTATTCCAAGTGCACTGGAATCTTCTTCAGAGCTTACATAAAAATTATGATAAGCATTAAGAATTCCATCATGTCTGTATTATATTTTGAGAATTTACTCTGGAAAGTATAGAAGAGCATTCAAATAGTAGGTCACAATTTTTATATTAAAAAATAGAAGCAGGTTTCATCAAAGAATGCATCTATAGAATTTTTAATGCCACATTTATTTTCTGATTGAGGAAACAGCTTTATTTTTAACACTAAATTTTTAAGAAATAGTTTAAGAAACCCCAGTCTTTAAATATATAATATAAATATATACAATAATAATAAACAAAACGGTAATGCATTTTAAATTCAGCAGTGTAAAATACAGAATATTTCCACACCATTTTACTTTTGATTTAGTTTTTATATTTTGGTATGTTTTGGTAGAAATACACGACGGACACGTTTATAACATTCAGCTTAATAAAAAAATATTATTGCATTGAACTACAGTCCAAGAAACTTATTGAATAACCTAAAAAAGCTGATCTGCATATGCAATAGTGCAATTAACTAGACACAATATATATAATTTAAAAAGTTTTATACAGAAAATATAACATAATATCATTAGATTATATATCATATTGCTAGACTATCCAGTTAGTCACAAAGTAAATACTTTAAATAGAACCACGTATTGTGGAATTTATTTTAAACAGTTACACATCAATTTACATTTCCAATTGTGTTGTAATCTCTCACACAAAGAAAGAGCTGACAATTTAGATAGGTGGTAAATCAACTTCTTCAGAAGTTAAATTCCAACAGGTGGATAGTTTTCAAAAAAATACTATTTTGAGCAAATAGGTCTACACCCGAGGACTGAATGGTATATTTTAATAAAACCACACACTCTCTCTCATACACACATGCACACATTTTATTTTCAATTTGTCTGATTTTTGTCAAGTTATTATAGACCATATTATTTTTATTTTTATTTTTTTGTTTTTTTGGGCCACACCCGGCAGTGTTCAGGGGTTACTCCTGGCTGTCTGCTCAGAAAGCTCCTGGTAGGCACGGGGACCATATGGGGCATCGGGGTTCAAGCCAACCACCTTTGGTCCTGGATTGGCTGCTTGCAAGGCAAACGCTGCTGTGCTATCTCTCCGGGCTCAGACCATATTATTAAAGGTGTTGTACATGTGCAAAAAAAAGGAAGTGAATTTTGGTAGAAAATTAAAAAAAATTTGTAAAAAAATGCCCATCATAATGAAGAATTTTAGGTAGAGACACTAAGGGAATTAAACTCTTTTCCTTACTACTATGTGGGTCATCTAACTTGCCTTTTATGAATGTTTTCTTAAGATATTTTTTCTAATGAGGGTACAATTTTCTTTGCAAATTCATCGAATTTCATGAACCAAAATTAAACCATGTTGATCCTTACTGGGCCAGAAATAGCAATAGGTCAATTCTGTCCCTAAGCATATTAATTGCATGAATTAATGTGTTGAATTGGGTTCTTTAAATTCTGCTCTTTAAAGACTGGATCTGATATTTATTTTTTCTAAACATTTAATGATCTTTCTGAAAGCTTATGCAGAACTTTTATTCTTTTGTTTTGTTTTGCATAGTGGTGTTCAGGGCTAACTCCTGGCTCTGAATTCCAATCTCATCCCTCTTAGTAGTGCTCAGTGGGTCTTAAGTGGTGGCAATGATCAAGTGTCAGCTAACTTTATTTAGTCACTATGGCCCTCATGCAGAATAGCTTTCAGAGAAAATTGATAAATGTGCAACTGATTGGATTTGATATGCATTTTTTTTTACAGTATGGAGGTAATGAACTTTCCACTAAGCCTGTGGAAATGTGTCTGGCTATTTTGTTCAGATATAACACCACTAAGATTTAAAGTAGGACCTGAACAGATAGAGATTTAATGTATTTCCAATTATTATGCTAAATACTGAAGAAAAATGATAGTTTAGGATCATAGTTTTAATATTATGGTCAAATTCAGAAATTACGTATGAAACTTTGCAAATGAGCTACAGCTTCAAAAACCAAGAAGATAGCTAAGTGGGTGATATGATCCTGAGTAATTTTACCAATTAAATATTTATTTAACATAAAAATTTTATAGTATTAGTTTCCTTAAATATATTCCTATTCCATAATAATGAAAATTCTATTAAATGTAGCAGAAACTGATGAAAATGAGCCACTATCAAACCCATGTTCTGTATTAGAAATTACAGGGAATTATTTAGCGAAATACTCAGAGTGGTGAAAAATCTTGAACTTGGAACTTTCCCAGAAATTTTATTACAATTATTTCCTAACATTTATGACATTTTTGTACTTTTAATGATGAAGATAATAAATCTCTAAATAACCACCACAAGAGTAAAAAGAAAGAGAATAGTGGAAGAAAAAAGGGAGGAAAAATAAAGTCAAAAACTAATCAAAACAAAACAAGAAAAAGTATGGGTGCTGGAGTAGTAGGGTTTGGTGTTCCCCACTTTTTTCTTTACTTTCTTTCTTTCTTTCTTTCTTTCTTTCTTTCTTTCTTTCTTTCTTTCTTTCTTTCTTTCTTTCTTTCTTTCTTTCTTTATTTATTTATTTATTTTTTGCATAGGCGCAGCAAACGTTGGGGAAATTTGCCGGATCCATTTTTTTTTCTTTTCTTTTTTTTCTCCTTTTTTGGTAGTTGTCACCAAATTTTTTTTCTCCATTTTTTTCTTATCCTTTTTATCTCCAATGACGGTGAAATAGATGCTCAAAACAAGCTGCAAAGTGGAGACCAGTTGCACTAGCATTCTGGTTGGTAAAAACTGGAGATTATGGGATGCATACTGGAAACGGGTGGAGGGAGGACAGCACTGGTGGTGGGAGTGCCCCTCATTCATTGTCACTATGTACCATAAATGAGGAAGTGAAAAATTTGTAATCCACTTTGGCCACAACAAAAATTAAAAAAAATAATGAAGATAATATAGTTAATGAATGTATGTTTATTTTTAATGATGCACTCCTGAAACACATAGTATAATCCAGTAACTCGACAAAAATAAAAAGAAAATATACAAGGGAAACTCATGGGGGATATTAAACTGTAGTTCTGAAATTTTATTGTATTTTTATGCTGAATTTGTCAAGTAATTATTAATAAGATAAATCTTTGAGTTGGATATAAAGCACAGGAGATAACATACTTTCTTTTCATATTGCTGAACCTGATTCAATCCCTGACTCCATATTTGGTTCCTCAAAGACTTTTATAAGTGAATCTGAGCACAGGCAACAACAATATGAACTTTCTCAAATTTCCAGGTCTTCATTTAAAGTATTGATTTTTACTTACTCCAGTGGGGCTATCTGATGGTTGATTAGTCTTGATTTGCTTTTGTGATGCAGGGGATTGAATGGAGTATACATATAAAACATGGGATCTGCCGCTGGACTATATGCATTTCTGCTTATGGCCTTTTATATAAAAGAAAAATAAGTGTATGTTTGTGTGTATGAATACATGCATGTGTATGAAAAGATTTCACAACTTTACTTAAAAACGTATCCAAGGTTTTTTTGAAGTATTTTAGCTTAAGAAAGATTTTTAAAAAATCTCCAGTAAGACCAATCAGAAAGAATAAGAATTTAGTATTAATTTAAAATTGTTTCCATTCTATTTTCATCTTAAAAGGTTTCACTGTAGTAAACTTATTTCTAAAATAAAACTTTTGCCAGAACTATTAATTTGCAAAAAAGGTAAATTGGAATGGTGTAAATGACAGGAAAGGTATTTTTTTATTTTATATTTTTTAGGGTTTTGGGTCACACTCACCAGCGCTCAGGGGTTACTCCTGGCTCTACGCTCAGAAATCACTCCTGGCAGGCATAGGGGACCATATGGGATGCCGGGATTTGAACCACCTTCCTTCTGTATGCAAGGCAAATGCCTTACCTACATGCTATCTCTCTAGCCCCAGGAAAGGTATTTTGAATCCAACTATTAGTCACGAATTAAGTCCTATTAATTGATAATTTAAAATGTAGACATAATTTATAAATCATAATTTGATGGGACATTTTTACAAGGGAAATTTGTAAATTTTAGTAAAATTTGAACAAAATTAATATCTTTTCAATAAAGCATGCGATATTACAAATTTAAAATATGCCATCTTTAATATTTCAGTATTAAACATTGCACTTTATACAAACATCTGAAAATGTCAAGTTTTTCTGTATGTTGAGTCAAAATCTGCCTTTTGATAGTATCTACTTTCTCTGCACTAAAGGGAATAAATAAAATTGTAATTTATACAATGCTACATGTTGTTATTCATATATAGCTACTCATATAGAAAGTTAACCCCATAATGATTATCATAAATTGTCCATTATACTTTTCATTTTATAACTATTTTTTGATCTAACCACTCTACCCCAATATTCCTGATCTAGATAACAAAAGGCATTACCCACTGAAGGGATATACCCGTGCTTAGCTTTCTATCATCCTCCTGGCTTGACTCAGCAACTTGCATCGATTTAATTACCCTCTCACTCTGAATCATGCTTATTTACTTCTACTATAAGCACAATTTGCTCTACCCCTTTTCTATTTAACTTAGACATTCACCATAGTCTCGTATGTTGGTCTCTTTTCTTACTTCTACTTTTAAACTGGCCTAGTTTTAGTTTCTGAAAGTCTATCAGTCATCCCCAGTGCTATCATCAAATAATTTCTATGAATTTTCTGATTAACAAAAACATACATCTTTTATTTAACTTTAAAAATAATTCTTATTCCTCTTTTTGTGTTATAACTATACTCAACATGAATCACTTATATGAAATATTTTACATCTAATAATTGGCTTTCCTATTCCTATCTTTACTTTTCTAGATATTATTCACATTATTTAAATAATTAATTTATCTAATAGCTGAGAAAGTCTTGTAAAATCTAAGATGACACATATTGCCAGAATTAGTCAATTACTTCTCATACACAATAAAATTAATTTTGTAAGTTATAGTGCTACTACAAATTACTTTTGGGTCATTAACTTTCTGTAATTCTTTTACTGAAGACCTCCTTGCCAGATAAAGTGTGATCAGGATATTTTATGAGCACAATTAAGTATACACCAAAATAAACTATTTATCTTAGTTTAGACTCCTCATTATTTATTTACTTTGCTATTTATTGAAATAACACATTCACAGTCTTGTCCTCATCAGTCTATATAATATTGTATTTTAACCACTACATTCACAGAGTATTTAACTGTCTTTTGTGTTTTTCCTCCTATTGCAATTTTCATTATCAAAGCAATATATTATGTATTTGTCTTTTCTGGAAGTTATATGTATAAATGTATAAATTTATGTGTATAATTTGTATTATCAAAATCAACAATAGTACAGCATTAGTTATTTTTAATTTTGATAATATGTTAGATCAAAGCAGTTCAATTGCTGTACAACACATACCCCTTTACTGATACTTGTTTTAAAATAAATAAAATGGGGGCTGGAGAGAGAGCATGGAGGTAAAGTATTTGCCTTGCATGCAGAAGGATGGTGGTTCGAAATTTGACATCCCATATGGTCCCCTGAGCCTGCCAGGAGCGAGTAACCCCTAAGTGTTGCCAGGTATGACCCCAAACCCCATAAATAAATAAATAAATAAATAAATAAATAAATAAATAAATAAATAAATAAATAAAGTGGACATGTGAGATATAAAATTATATCTATAGTTATCAATGATAGTCTCTTATATTAAGTATTCTGTTTAAAATTTATTCATAACTATTTTAGTATTTAAATTATTAGTAATTATATTCAATTTCTTGTCTTTATACCAAAAATACGTTTGATTTATCTCCTCTTTTATTCTGCATGCTTTCAGAGGAAAAAATGATTTCACAAGGCCCTTGTGAAAGACACTCTATATATCATGAAGATTAATAAAATGTACTGTGTGGTAAAATTTTATATTTTATAGTCAAATTCTTCCAATGTACATACATGTTATTCATATTGCTCAGTAATTTTCACTTAAAGAACTTTCTCTCAAGGGACTTTCTTCCTATGATTCGATTTTCTGATTCCAGTAGTAAATAGCAAATAAATGTGGAACATTTACTTCTTTTGATTTTCTCAATAAATTGGATACTATAAAAAAATTAACCTAAGTCTCTGTCCATTATAATATATGACTGTTGTGCTGCTAATTAGATATATGGACTTTTGAAAATTGTCTGAAAGTTTTGCTCCATTTAGTTTAATTCTTTAAATACTATATTCAGTTCTAAATGCATTTTTCTTCTCAGTGGTAGGTAGATTTTTAATACCTCCTGTAGGATCACTATGAAAATTACTCACCTGTTGTACAAAATAGATCTTTAATTAATGAAGTATGCTTTCCCAGTGTCCAAGACTTAATCCAATGAAAAATTTTATCACTGATACAACAATTTCCATGTCATCAACTGATACTTTTTAACCTTCTTAGTTAAAATTAAGTGCTCAGTATAAATTCTATCATCTAACCTTCTAAGAGATTAAATTGTCCCTCAAGACAATTATAAAAATTAATTAGATGTACTCTACTTCATAATAGGATTTCTAATGAGTTCATGTAATTATTGTCCTGTCTGTACTTCAATTTTGTAATGTTTCTAGAAAACATTCATCCACATCTCTTTTTTTCATTTGCTAATAAATACTCTATTTATTCTTTTAGAATCATTTTTATGGAACTCCACATTGGTATATAATATATCAGATGAGTTTTCTTATCTAATAGAAATCGATTAGATGAATTTCTTCTTTTTTTTTCTCACCTGCACCTTCATATTTCTTTCAAATAAACTAAACTATCGCATCATATCCTAGTTAAATTTTCTTCTTCAAAAATTTCTGGTGACATATAGGAAACTACATTTTCTTTATGTTAAAATAAGTCTGAACAATTTCACCTTAAAAGTTCAATTTCTGCTTTGGAAAAGAGAAATAATAAAACTGATCTCAAAATAAAGTTTTGGCAATACAATGAATTCAGTATATTTAGTGTTTAGTCTAACTTACTGATACATAATACATTTTAGTGATTTTTCTCCCTCTGGGAAGTCAAGATGAACAAATTTCTCATCTGTTATTGGTAGAGTTTTTATCATTTTATACTTGCTGTTATGAAGATTGATAACCTTCAGTTCTGTTTGATTTGATTGTCTCTGAAACCAGAGTATGGTGATGTGTAGAGCTATGAGCTTTAAATTCAAGATCATAACAAAATTGACTGCTACTTATAGAGATAAGAAAAATAAATACTGTGAAAAACATTGAAAAGAAATAGTGATTCAGAAAGTCTTAAATAATTTGAAAAATAGCAAGATTGGTGATTTTATTCATCATTCAGTTTTATAAAATTTAATATAACTAAAAAATACAAAAAACACTTTACAAATTGTATCAATAATTATAATAAAGATTCTGTATTTCCTAACATTTATATATCTATTTAGATGTGTATTGATTGAATAGAGTAAGATTACTGGTAAAGAATACAGGAAATAATTTTTCAGTATCTATAGTATTTGAAGGCGTAACCAGTCTATTCAAATTGTTTTGTGACTATATTTTTTATTTGATTTATAAAACATTAATCATAATGTTTTCTTACACAAAATCAAACATTTTTATACGTTGAATATTTACTTTTAAACTTCTCTGATGTAGTTTTGTGTGAAATTTAGATAAATCAACTTTTCATAGGAACTCAAAAAATATAAAATGTGAAAGAGTATTTTAAACAGTAATATTCAATCTGTATAGCTCAGAAAAATTTTATTTTTATGATAATTTATGCATTTTTCAAAACATATTTATTGGAATCTTAGTCAATAGCTAACCACATCAATTATAATTATCATTTCATTTCATATTTGTGGTAAAATTAAACAAAATGTCCACTCATTCACTCATTCAGCAAATACCTGGATCATATATTAAGTTCCATTTGATTTTCTTACAAATGATCTGTCTGAATGTTTTCTGTTATAATTTTAGCTAAGGTGAGAAATCTTCCAAATAGATCTTTAGCACATTTCATCTATCTTTCCTTAAAATTACATTTCATTTCCTCTATTATTTTCACAAGGTAATAAAATGTTAAAATGAACCTGTTTTGATATTGACATTTCAGTTTTCATGGTATATTGGTGAATTTTTTAATTGATATCAATATACTTAATCTTATAATAAGCAGCTAGAGCTAGACCATTAAAATATATCATTTTGTAGGTAGCGACAATTTTGTTTAGCCACAAGAGGGGCTCTAATATTTATTAGTTGAAATGTGCTGACACATTTAAGGCCTCTTTTACTCCATTTAACTGTTGCATTTGACTGGAGCAAGAATGATGGCAAATATCCTGACCTTGAAAGATGGGTTGAATTAAAGGGTTTAGATGGATGATAGAAGTTGTGGCTGGGTTTAAATGAGGGCCAAACAGGGCAGGGAGAATAGTTGCAGGAGGCAATGGTTGAAGTGCAATATGAGGTGGATGGAAGGGGGTAGTAGTAACCAAATGTAGGGGGTGACCAGCTACAAAAGTGGGGTGGGTAGGGAGGATGGTTGGAGTCAAGGGTGAAAATGGAAATGGGGTAAAATGGGGCTGTGAAAGAGGATGTAACTGAGCTATTGGGAGGTGATTGCTGTGGGCATTTATGGAAGCAGAAACAGCAAAATGCTGCAGGAAAGTGTGGTGGATGGTGGTGATAGAAGTATGGTGATGAACTGGAACTGTCTGAACGGCTGAGGCTGGAGAAAAGGTAGTTGGTCCTGCAGTAGGCAAAACCCGGAGATTTTTTGATAGGAGCTGTTTCTGCATGTGCTGCTGAGCTTGTAGCTGTAGGAGCTTATATTTATCTATTTCGTCAGGAGAAAATGTTATTGGCTGTTGAATTAAAGGAGGAGAAAGAGATTTATGACATACTTCTAATTCATCTTCTACATTGTTGTGCCTTGGCATAGTTCTGTCCTGGTAAGAGTTTATATTCCCTTCCACATAATTCAAATGCATACTTACATCCTGTAAATCTAAATCTATTTGATTTTCTTTGGTCTCTGTTGAATCAGTCACACCAGTGTGTCTATTAGAAGGGAAAGCACCGGTTATATTATTTAATACTGGATCACAGTTTTGAATAAATGGTTGAACTTCACTAAGTAGAGGTCTTGTGTGTTCTTTTGTTGTTGGGTTCTTTTTCATGTTCATGTTCTGTGGCTGAGACTCTGATCCAATGTGAATCACATCTTTAAAAAGATTGTTATCACAATCAGTGTCTGCTAAAACAGTAAAATTATTTGTCTTTGAGCTTTTGCCTTTGACATCCTCAATAGTTCTTTGATTTGCTCTTCTTTTATCATGTCTTTTACACCAGTTCTGTAACTGATCTGACAATAACAGTGCTGATCTATTACAACCCGGTGCTGTATATTGAACTGTACCTTGAATTTGTGAATATGCTGCTGATTCATTTTTACAACTATTTTCTGAAACCTCAAAATTAGTTGATTTCCTCTGAAACTTCTTGGCTTTTATTCTTTCTAGAAGATTTCTGGCTGTCAGGGGGACTCTCTCTTCTTTTGTAATGGTCAACTCTGTTACTTCTGAAGGGCTACTGGAACAATTCCTAAGAAGGCAACTAATATTACCAGAGTTACACTTAATGGATTTTACCTTTTGAAGGTCACAAACATGAGAACTGTCCAAACACTCTTGGCTACTTTTGCTTTCATTTGAATAATAAATTCTTTCTCTTGAATTTAAGCCATTGTGCTGAGGTTCCTGGGAATTTAGAGTTTTTTTACTGTTGCCAACACAAGTAACCTGTGTGTTAGTATCATAATAGGAAATTCTCCTGGATTTAGAACCTGAAAACAGTTGATTCTTGCCTAATTTATTTCTTTCTCTGCAGTGACCATATCTATATTTTGAACATTTTTCATTTTTAAACGATGACCATAACTTGCAGTTTCTTTCTCTCTGTCTTTCAATCTGCAAGCAGTCACCTTTTGCTCTCTCCTTAGACAAGTAGAAACAATTGTGCTTTTGGAGTTTCCCCGTGTGCTGCTCAATAGAGTTATATTCTTCCCTAGAAAAGTAGAGAAAATTACTGTCATCATCATCACTGGACTTGTGATCAGAGCAAGGACTTCGTAAGCTGGATGTACTCCTAGAGGTTGTGTGTGAAGGACAAGACTTACTGTTTGAAGTCAACTTGGAAGAAATTCCACTGTAACTCTGATTGTCATATTCAGAGGCTGTGTTGGACATATTGATGTGATTACTATGCAAAATTACACTGAAGTCTTTATTATGATTACTGTGACTTTCCAGTGTATAAAGACTAGAATTCCAGGTTAATTGAGCTTTATCTTCAAAATCTGAATTAGAATCATAGGAAACAAGTTTATGCTTTTTAGTTCTAGAGATGTAAGGAGAAAATGACAGGCCTTCATTTGTCTCATTTATAACTACTCTCTGGCAGCTTTGCCAGTGGTTCCTGGCAGGCTTCTGAAATTCATCATCACTGTTATTATTGTTTTCCACACAATCCTTTAGAGAGATATCAAGGTAAGCAGGCACTTCAGGACTTTTCGTTTCCAAATCACATGCATTAAAACGATGTTTACTCATATTCAGCTCAGAATCATTGCAATCTAAATTATATTTTCTCTGGAAATTTTCCCAATCTGGATTATCTATCATTATCTTTGGTTTCAGAAACTGATTATCTTTTTGGATCAATTTCTGTTGGTCTTCGATTAAACCTGAGACTTTGCTCTCTCTTGTCTTCAGATTCAAGGGATTGTTAGTCACTTCTGTTTTTAAGTCCTCTGAATTTCGTCTATCCTTTGTGTTCCGAGAAAGCTTAAAATCAAAATACAATGGATTGCAGCCATAAGAGATACAGGGCTCAGTTTTTGTAAAAAGTAGAAGTTCTGTAGGCCATTGGAGAGTGGTATGGCCATCCTTGCTTTGTACATTGAGAAAAGGCAATGGTTTAAATTTCACATCATGGGGAAATTTTTCCCTTACAATCCTTGAAGCATTTTTACTAACTCTATCTGTTTCATCCAAAGATTTTTCTCTATTATTCACTCCACATTTCAAATTCAGATGCACCGTACTGTTTTGTTCGCTTGGCTCTGGTGATGGAAATTCATCCAGACATTCAACTATATTGGCACCATCGTGCTTATAAATGTTTGGTGGGATGGAGGAAGCTTTTACTTGGCATGGGTAATTAATGTCATTTTCTGAGGTATTCTTCAATGTATTTCTAGTTTCTTTTTCTTTGCTGGAAGGAGTAAAATCTACATCTGAAAGATGAATGTTTGATTTAGAGAATGAAGCATGAATGCCAAGAGAATCTTCCAATGATGTTTCATCAGTATAGTCATTTTTGTCTTGCAGAATTTGAGAGCTTATGGTGAAGGTATTGTGTAAAATACTTTCCAGATGGCTTGGTGAGTTGTTTATATTTTTTTCTTTAGTGAAGTGTGTATTCTCATTTGCAAACCTGCAGCACTTGCATTTCTCTGCAGTTTGTTTAGTTTTATACATGGGTGACTTGTTACAATCATAAGTTTCTTCTGGATTCTCACTGAATACGGATGCTGAAGATTCTAATTTTAGATGTACTTTTTTGGAAAAAGAAAATGATACGCCTGTCCTGTGATTTGCATTGCTAAAATCTGAAGATGTTTGTTGTACTTGGTTTCCAAACAAATAATGCCTATCTTTTTGTAATTCATGTCGATTTGGCATAGTGGTCCTCTGTTTATTGGAGATGCATCTGGAGAGATTTTTCCCTTGAAGAGTATTCTTCATGCAGGATTTCTTTCTGCCATTTTTAACTGGGTAGATTCCTTGTTGAAGTTGTTTTTCTAGTGCTACCCTGGGGGCTTTGTATGAAGGTCCACTTCCAGAAACACTGAAAATACAATACATATTTATATGATTAAAATGACATATTATTTTAAAGTCTTAGCAATATATGAATATTGTACTGTTTTTATGATAGTTTATGCTATTGTTTATTTTTTGAATTACTCTTGTCTGTTCTCAGGGATTATTCTTACCTCTGAACTCAAGGATTACTCCTGGTGAGGTTTTGGAAGGCAGGATGGGGTATCTGAGATAGAACCTTAGTTCCCTGCAAGTAGAAGAAATGCCCTGACTATTGTACTATATCTCTGGCACCATATACTGCTATTTTTGAATTATATATAATTAAATAAAAACTTTACTCTATGCTTATATAATTCATCATACCTATTTTATAGAGACTAGTTATAATATGTATTGATTAAGTATATGAGTAATGAATATGTGTTCAAAAGAGAACATGAGTTTTTCTGGAATGCAATAAAGCAGAGGAGAATGAAGAAAGGAGAGAGAGAAAGAGAGAGAAAGAGAAACAAGGACTGAGACAGAGAGATTCATGTTCAAGAGTGATCATAGGCTTAAAAAGTATTTTCTTCTCTAATTCTGTAGAGTATTTCTTCTTTTTTCCTAGAATTATTTATTGTCCTTAATACTGTATGCTACATTTGTTAACTTTTATGAAAATGTGTATTAGAACTAATTATTTGTCAGTGCTTAAGACCAAAATTTCTTAAACTTTTTCTTGGTGTGACAAGTTTTGTTTGTCTTTTTGGGGGCCACACCCTGCAGCTCTCAAGGATTACTCCTGGCTCTGCCCTCAGAAATCACTCCTGGCAGGCTTGCTCTGGGGACCATATTGGATGCTGGGAACCTAACCTGGGTCTATCCTGTGTTTGCAGCTTGCAAGGCGAACACCCTGCTGCTGTACTATCGCTCTGGCCCTGAGACAACATTTTTACCTGAGATTATTTTTAAAAAAAACCTAAGTATATAAAATAAGCATACTAATCAAATGCTTATTCATAATAACATAAAAATTTATTTTCTAACATTTTTAATGATTGTCATATGCAGTCTAACAATATCATATGAGGGAGAAGTACAGTTTAATAATATTCTAAATATTAGTCTAGAGGTCTCAATGTCTTTTGCTATAATTTACCAAAAACTGTATTAATTTTTAAATTTTTATTTTCTGATTCACTATTTTCTTTGTACAATCCTCTGTTTACTCTACCCATCAGGACTTTATTTTAAAAAAATAGTTACCAAGCAATTCTCAATAACTTCAAATATTCCACTTTTTAGAAAAAAATTCTTACAGTTTCAATTAACAGTATTCTCTAAGGTTGGTGAGAAAATAGAAATAAGAAATTTGAATCCTTTTGTCTGACAGTAGTTAAATTCCTATGACCACATATGTCACCTGAGCACACAATAAGGATTTCTGAGCACAGAGCCAGGAGAAACCTGAGTACAGCTGTGTATAACCCCAAAACAGAAGTAAAAAAAAAGGTATGACATTAACCTTAATCCTACACAAATTACTTTATAAATTTGTAAATTTGTGTCCTCTGTAATTATATATATATTGAAAAGATCCCTCTGAACCATTCTACGCATTTCTAGTTTTGAGTAACATTTTCATGTTTTATAGAGATATTGTATCATATGCAATATAGGGAAAAAAGAGGAATGCTCTCAAATAGTGTAGAAATTATGAAATATTTTTTCAGCACATAGACAAATATTTTGTCCTTTAAATTTATGTTGCCTGGGGAGAGAAGCGTATGCACTTCTGAATTATGCCTCAGAACCTAAGAGATTATTTTTCATTACTGTATCTTATTTTAGATTGCAAAGGAATTTACCTTCCTTATTAAGTTGTCTTCTATAGGAATTTTAAGCAATCTAAAATAATATGAATAAAATAATACAGAAATAATTCCAAAAGTCTAGTCTACAGATTTTATCTTGCCCACCCCATGTTTTGACTATAATGCAGTTATTTTACTATTTTTAGTTAATTTCTTTGTTTTTCCTCATAATGGTTCTGCTTATCTTACTGCCATTGTTTTTTTTATTTTTGTGTTTTAATTTATGTTAGCCAAAGGCTATTTTCTTTATTGCTGTTTTATTTTGTTACTTATATCTCTAACATGCACTATTTCTCCATATATATTCTATTTTGAAACTCCATGTACTAATTGATTTTGCATTATATTTTGTCCTACTTGTTATTAATTTTATGCACACTTTAATATCCAATCTGTTTTTGTAATTTTACTTTCATAAACACTTTAAGCACTTGACTCTAATTTTAATATTTTGTCTCTTATTTTTCACACTTTAAATATTCTATTTAACTGATTAATTTTCCTATCTTAAATTGATTTACTTTATTAGCTTAGAAATTGTTAATTTCTACTTTATTACTATAGTCCATCATATGAGTATAAGTTTATACCATCTGATATATTAAGGTTTAATTTCTATAGTTATATTTTCATGATTTCATGTCTCACTAAAATTTTCTTTAGTATTATTATTTCTTTTAAATAAATTATTTATTTTGTTTTGGAAGTTTAGGCCATTCCTGGTGGTGCTCAGGGGTTATTAATGCTGGCTCTGTTCTCAGGAATCACTTCTTATGCTCTCTGGGAACCATATCAGAATCAAAAGGCCAAGTACAAGACAAGCAAACCTATTGTTTTATTGCTCTGATTCCTGTTTCTGTTTCTTTATATATGTTATATATAACTCTTAAAACAAAATATTTCTGTAATATTTACTCATTCTTATTAATTAATTGTCTATTCTGAGATGGGTTTCTGAAAATATTCTTGATATGCTTCAGTTCACTTTTTTTTTTCCACTAGGAAAGAATCTACTTATTTCAAAATACTTCATTATGAGACTAAATGACAAATTAATGTTGTCCAGAGGAAGGATTATTCATGTAAATCTTTTTATTATTTTATTTTACTTTTATTCTTCATTTTAGCTTCCTTCGAATAAAAAGATCTAACAATTATATTAGGCAATTTCCTTTATGTGATTTCTACAAAGGAAACAATTGAGGGCAGATGGTAGGTGGTAAATGTTGAAATATATTACTTAGATTTAGGTTTTGCCTTTTAGAAAATAAACTTCCATTTCTCTCATAATATGAACAGAATGGAATCTAGAAAAATCGCCTACTATAATAAAGGACACTAACACAGATAAGCTTATATTTTAGTGACTATGCCTTCCAAAAGAACAATTTAAACCCAATAAACTAGACCTTTAATTTGTTTCCCTGTAGAGAACAGTTAGTGGGCAGCTCTTTAAATTTAGACATGTTAACAAAACTGTTATACTCATATTACCATATTTATAATTTAGACTTTTAAGATTCTCTGAAAAAATATGGAACAAGTTAAAAGAAATTTAAAGGGTGTCAATTTCATAATAACAAAACAATCAGTTTTCCTAAGGCTATTTATATTTTTTGATGTGGCCTTAAAGCATCCATAGAGTTTTTCTACAGTGAAGGTTTTCCTACTTAATTTGGTTTATTGAATTCCATAATTTATCATCTAGGAATGAACTTCTAGAGATTTTCTTTTTTCAAGATGATAAGACATCCAATTATTCTTAAGTACATTTTGAGGGGAGGAAATATCCATGTGATTCTCAAGAGATTATTATTAGAATTTTATCATTATGTGAATTCCAGAGAACCCAAAGATGATTCTTGGTCAATGGTCTGTTGTGTTAATGCAATTGCAGTTGTATTCCCAAGAGCTCAAGGATCCTCAAGCCCTCAATACAATTGCAATTGCATTTTCAATCCCCAAAGATTACCCTCAAAGTTTAACTCAAAGATTACCACTCTGGCATTAATGAGAGCCTCCAGGAATCCAACTCATGATGAATGCATGGTAGTGCCTTAATGCTGCATTACCTCCCGGCCTCTCTACATCCTATTTTGTCTTTTGGCAAAGGCAAAATTGTCAGGATTTCTGACACCTTACTGAGAATATATTCAGAACACACATTATTGATGCTGGCTGGTAAAAACCTTTGTGTAAAATGAATGTCCTATTTGCATAATTATACAGCATCTCATATATAGTTATGTATTAGCTGTATCTTTGGATACAAAAGCATTCTAACTTGATACCAAATGTCTCACAAGTTTTAATTTAATTATTCATATATTTCTTAGCTTATAAAACTATTCTATAGAAGGGCTGCAAGTAGATGAATATAAGCAAGCAAAATACTGACTAAAACTTTTCTCCTAATTGATCCTAAAAAGATAATATTTTCTTAGAAAAAAAGTGAAGTCTAATATTTCATGGTACTATAATGAAACCTTTGTTTTCCAATTTTGTTCATATTGTTTTTCATTAAGACCACAAATATTTAAATTTTGGCATACAACTATAAATTTCACAATTCACCAGCTTGCTGTCAGTTTCATTAATTAGCTACATTAGTGTTCTACATTATGATTCATATGTACAGAATCACAAAAACAAAGTTTAATTCAATTCCAGGTAACAACCTTCTCACTTCAAAACATCAAACGGTTACATTCATATATAAAACCATTTTTAATCTGAGAGTATATTAGTGTAATGGTTATCATAATTATCAATTTAAATTTACATGATGTAGTAAATGTAACTGCATTAATTACATCTTGCTTGTAATATAGACAATGATAAAACTATTAAAATTCAAGTTCATACAAAAATGTGCAGATTTATTTTTCCTCAAAATGTATTATTATTTATGATTTGAATCTTATTATTGAGAACAAAATAGTGACTAAAAAGCCATAGTCAATAGGCTCATTTAAGTAAACTGAATAGAACAAATGCTTGTATATTATACTTACTTACAAATCATTTTATGAGTGTCTTAAATTAATAATATTAGGAAGAAAATATAATATGCAAATAATATTAATGTGTAAACTTTTAGCTACTAGGGATATTTGCCTTTAGATATATATGTTAATTAGCTACAATTTATTTACATTATGATAGGAACTAAGTAAGTTTATCACTGAAATCTTCCTACCAACTAGTGAGTATAGAACCACACAAAACATAGATAATTCTTACCATTCAGACTGTTGCCTTAATTCTGCCAGTCGATGAAGTCGTTTAAGTGCCTTTTCTTGTTTTTTCTCATCTTTCCATGACTTGGAAGCTACATTCCGAGCAAACTCCCTTTGCTTTAATTCTTTAAGTCTCTGTGGACAAATGAAAATGGAAGAAGTCTATACACAAGTATGATACTATTTCTATCTACAAGTTGCCTCATTAAAATTTGTCCTAGGTTTAGTGGTTATTCTCTGGAAAGGGATAATAAAAGTCTATTCCTCAGCAATGATCCAAAATAAATCCATTTTTCAACTACATTAAGACATCAAAGCTTGTCACATTACTATTTAAATATTCTGCAAAACTGACCTCCGTATTTACTGGGACTGTGTTGGGTATACAACCATAATCATCTGTGTGATTTGAAAATGCAAATGGATAGATAATACAGGAGTGGCAATGAAGGAATACCTACAGCAACCTATTCACTCCCTTCCTCAATAGAAAGCATTCATATTTATGAAAAATGATATTATTAATTAAACCAGGTGAAATTTGCTTGTTTTTGGTAAAGAGTTATTTAGTTTAAAGATTTACATGTGATTCTTAACTCCTTTTGGGGGATTATGGAAGAGGAGAAAATCATCTAAAGTCAAATTTCTATAATGTATTCAGGAAAAAAAAGGATTAGGAATCTAACTCTGGCTAGAGGCTTGGACTTATTTGATTCAAATTAACAAATCACTTATTTTAATTAATCTCTTTTCTAAAACAATTGGCTTACATGCAAATCGGTTGCTGCTCATTACCTACTTGAATTTCTACTTCAGAACCTGCCACTATGCATACTCAGTGCAATTGAATAAATTGAAAAATGAGAAATAGTCACAATTAAATACATATTTTGAAGTTTGGACTCGACACAGAATTGAGAGTATATTTGAACATTAGCCTTTCTTAACCTATACAATATGATTTTAAATATGCATGAGAAACATTTACAAATATACTGGAACCTATAAATTTACAGATACCCCCCAAACATTCAGAACACACGCTAGACCATGACAAAGTAACACTAAGATTAATAGCATAAAGTTTTCCAAAACCAGAAAAAATAATCTAATTATTTTTAGAAAAAAAGTTTTTAAAAATCTAAATTTTTAAAGGCAGCAAGATAAGACATATTTATACATAAAATAGAAGGATTGCAAATAGTTATGGGACCAGCATAAGAATATTGTGGAAAAATTAAAATTTCCTGAAATGATATATAAAACTTGAAGAAATAAATTTTTAAATATTAAAATATATATCCTGAGAAATATATAAAGTAATACAATAAAGAAATGTATGAAGAAAAAATGAAGTAAAAATAAAATTTAGACAAGAAAAACAGAAAAAATTCAATTATGGCACTACCATTTGATAACGCTAAGGAATAGTATCAAAAAAGGTAGAAAAAGTTGTAAAATGAATTAAAAGCATAAAAAGATAAAAGTAAAATAAAATGATTCTAAGAGCCTAAAATATATGATCTAGTATGTCAAAACTATTGGTCTATGCATAAAATGGTATAAAATAATGTAAGATAAATTCTGGTTAAATTTTAAAAGTGCACCATGGGTTCCAGAAAAATTGTATGGGGGTTAAGTTCTCGCCTTGTATATGGGAGCTCCTAGTTTTACAATCAACACCCACCATATTGGTCCCCTGAGCACTATCAGGAATGCTCCATGAGCACAGAAACAGTAGTAAGTCCTGAATACTGCTGGTGCATTCCAACCTTCGAAAGTGTGTCTAGCCTCTAGAAGGACACTGCCCATTTTCGGTGTATTTGATTTTTACTCCAGTGTATTACTTTTCCCTTCTTCAAACAAAACTATGTAACTTGATCTATCTAGTCCCGACTCCCAGTTACAGGAGGAAATAAGGAAGCTATCAAGACCACACAGGTGTAAGACCACTAAGTAGCAAGTTAGGCATAGAGGAGACCACGTACTCTTGCAGGCCTGGGGCTGAGGGACGTAGAGATGGGAGGTAGGATGGGAACGGAGGTGTAGGGAGAACAATTCGGTGATGGGAATCACCCTGATATTAAGTTAACATGTACCTAAAATATTATTGTCAACAATAGCTTGCTTTACATGCAAAAATTAGGGGTGGTGGGAGGACAACTTTGGTGGTGGGAATTCCCCTATTCAATATTAATATGTACTTAAAATATTACTGTGAAAGATATGTAATCCACTTTGCTCAAAATAAAAATTATTAAAAAAGTGTATCCTACATCATTTGTTAAAACAATAAAACAAAACTAGTTATACTAGCCAATGGTATGTTATAAAAATAAAATAATTTTATTCAACTCATATAAAAGAAGGTAAAGGAAAGTAAAAAATGCTAAAATACAGATATGGATGGAGAAAGGGCAGGTATTAAGATGATTTCTTTGAATGCAGTAGACTTTGGTTTGGTCTCTAAAATAACATGCTCTCCCAGGGACAAGAATGAATGATCCTAGAGCCTGGAGTAAGCCTTGAACACTCAGGTTTGACTCTAAAGACCTAATCTTCAAAAACATCCATAGAGGGGCCTGGGAAATAGCATGGAGGTAAGGCGTTTACCTTTCATGCGAAAGGTCATTGGTTCGAATCCCGTGCCCCATATGGTCCCCCGTGCCTACCAGGAGCAATTTCTGAGCATGGAGCCAGGAGTAAACCCTGAGCACTGCCGGGTGTGACCCCAAAACAAAACAAAAACAAACAAAAAAAAAACATCCATAGAAACAAGAAAACTAAAATCAAAATATATAATCTATTAAATTAAATGTAAAAAAATTTAAATGTAATTTAAAGGTAAAATAGATTCCCCAAATTCCAAGCATATATTAAATGCAAAAAATAAACAAAGGGCCAGTTAAATAAAATATTTTCGGGGTCAGAGAGATAGCATGGAGGTAGGGTGTTTACCTTTTATGCAGAGGGTCATTGGTTCTAGTCCTGGCATCCCATATGGTTCCTGGAGCCTGCCAGGAGCGATTTCTGAGCATGGAGTCAGGAGTAACCCCTGAGCACTGCCGGGTGTGCCCCCCCAAATAAAAATAAAATAAAATATTTTAAAAGGTTCACCATTTGGGAGCAGAAAGATTGTGCTGGAGGAAAAATTATTAATTCTATCTGCCACTAACCTTATTAAAAGAAAGCTGAAATAACTTATATCAGAGTATACTTTAAAGCATTTAATAATTTGAATCATTATTAAATAATTAAATAAATGAATATCAATAAGAAAGTTTTTTATAATAATAGATTACATGGATAACAAATTAATCAAAAATTTAACACCTAGTAATAGAACTTTAATATTTAGGGGAGAAAGGATAAATCCACAATTACAAAAGAAAAATTGAATGTCCCTCTATCAAATTACAACAAAATTCTAGCAATAAGTACTATGCTTCTGGAAAGGGATACACCAAGATTATCATGCCTCTTATAAAATTATTTTCCAAGAGCTTGTCTACTGAGTAATATCCATTTTGAAATCTTTCTGGATTTAGAGGCATAATTTTGCCATTCTCACATCTCAACTTTTTCCCAACGTTTTTACATTTGTTCTACTGTTTCAAATCCATTGAATAAAGCCATGCCATTTACTATAATTATCTATATTATAAATGTTAAATAATACATAAGAATATAACATTTATTTGAGGTTTATAGAAGATCAGCTCTTATTAAACTATTCAACTACATAAATTTCAAAAGAATGTCTCATACTTAAAGTATAGTCAACTCAATAATTTGCTTATCAATAGGGTGGAAAAGTTTTACAAGGGAGAGGTTTAACCTAACTGGGGGATATATTAGAAAGAGTAGCAGTTCACAACAAAGAGAATTTTTAAAATGTCTAATTTTCAGAGGTGTTTAAATGACAGGATGGTACAGGAAATCCAATTTGGCAGAGCCACAAAGTACAGGTTTAGTTAAAAAACTTACCCTGCATGTAACTTACCTTGGTTAAATACCTAGTACCACATGCAATCCTCATGTGTACTGACAAGAGTGACCCTTGAGCACCAAAAAAAGAGTAAACCCTGAACACATTCAGGTGTGCTTCCTCCCTCATCCCCCTGGTGGTTTTCAAGACACTCTACTGGCTCTGCATTCAGAGATTAGTCCTGGTGGAGATCAGATGATCACAAGTGATGCCGAGGATTTTACTTGGTTAAGCAAGTGCCTACCCAGGATACTACTGATCTGGCCATTTTGGTTCAGATTCTTACTAAAAATAGTGAGTGGTTTTCATCATGAAAGTTTTACATAGTACATGTCATTTTTTTCCTTTTCTTTGAGTGGCCATAAAGGGATAGTTAAAGGAACTCCAAATCAATACTCAAAAGGCTTAGTTAGGAGTTATACGTGGGCAGAATTTCTGGGGCCACCAGCATGATGCCTGTCAATGGTAGGAAAGCCTCAAAGCAGCCTAGCAAAGCAACTGACATTGTCATTTTAGCTCTCTTCATTGTCCAAAGTGAAGAAGACATGTCTCTGTAAAGATGAAAATTAAAGGCAATATTAGTTAGTAGGGTACTAATAGGAAGAAGTGAGGAGAGTGAGGATATGATAAGCACATTATTCATCATGGTCATGAATAAATTAAATTTAATGAAGTATTTATAATGCAATTAATTCAAGCATCATATGTAAATTTTTATTAAAGCATGGCTTGCTGTAAAATTTTTATTAATTTTATTTGGTTTGGTTTCCTTCAAACTTGCTGAACTTAAGGATATTTCTCATAAACATCTTAATCAGAGTGTATATAAACTGGAAATCTAGCATTTACTAAAAGGAAATGAAGAAAATAAATTTATGTTCTTATTTGTCTTCTTCATTTTTAAAATAAATTTAAAAAAGAAATAGCCAATGGTCTATTCTTGCTCCCCACTCACCAATAAACTACTTGCCACTATAGTTTCCCATATAAAAAAGCAACACAACAAGATCAATTATCACATCTGCCTTCCACAATGCATTTTTCTTTTTCCTCTATAATGAGTTAATATTTTGAAGATATATTTTCTAAAATACATTTATGTAATGTTTGGAGTTTAATTTTCTCCTAGTTCATTTTCAAAAAACAGAAACCTTGCAATATTCATGTCCCTACCTTCCATCAAGTATGCATGGCACATGCATTGCAAGTGGAATTCAACTGTGAATAAATAAATGTGGGAGACAAATTGATCAGGTCAGTGAATCTCTATGTGTTTAGAATAGCAATACTCCTGATATGATCTCTTACCAACTGGAACATGTGTGTGAACATCTGTCCACTCCAGTAACCATTCTCTGCTCAACTGCACTGAAGCAGAACGCACATGTGAAATGAATTTGCTCAAGTGTATCCATGCTTTCCTCTAAGAAATAAAAATAACTCCTTCCATTTCTGTACTTCTGTACTTTTAAGCATAGATCCTAGGGCACTTTGCAGCATGAATGTCTTTCTTCACAGCAGAGAAAAA
>PVKC010004665.1:0-35107 GCA_004027635.1 Crocidura indochinensis
GAAGGAAAAGTATAGATGGATAAAAGAAAAGAAATATTTAACATGCATCCTGACTATACAGAGGTTTGATCATTAGGGTCAGTAAAACTCCCTTGGGCCAATTCCTCATTCGGTAAAGCTGCCACAGGCTTTCATAGAGTTTGTCTCTCTAATCAGCTGACAGGAAAAAGAGGTGGACTTCCTAGCATATTAAAGTACTTTGGCATGGCAGACTTTAAACTCAAACACAGGGACTTCTAACAACTAAGCTATGGATCTCCATGCATGGGGCTGATAATAGTATGTGAATATTATTCCCCTACACATCTGTGTTATTCCAGTTCTTCCAGGTTGTAAGAAAGAAAATTTGCAAGAAATAGAATTGAACCTCCATGAACTGGGATTAATTGCAGACACTGGGGAGGATGAAAACACTTACCAAGGAGGTCACAATGAAAGATTCATGGAAACTGAGCCATGTGTCTTGTTTGTTTTAATTCAAAATACAATGGCAACTGTGGTTTCCCTAAGTAATTATAATCATTTTAACATTCAGCTTTTCTCTCTTTCCATTCATTCTGCCTGTGTGTATGCTTCCTTTCTGCTCAGGGCAAAATAAAACAAAGGATTCTCTCTGACCTGACTCTTATATTTTGTTTTACAGAAACTTGATCTCTTTTTCCCATAAGAAACAGGAAAACAATTCTGAAGACCTGAAATTGTATAAATTACATGATTGAGTATGTTATTGCATTTTCCTTCTTTCCATGCTCTGAGTCTCTCCCACCCACTTTGTTTTTCTCCCTCTCCTATCCTTAACATTGTAGGATCTGACCAGAGATGAGATAAGGGCATCACCAGAGGTGCCCAGACTTTAACTCTTGGCTTCCTTTCATGAGGTCTGCTTTTTAGTAATATGAAAGGTATCATATATATGAACATCCATCTCTATTCACTTTTATTGACTCATTCACTCAGGATTTGGCAATTGCTATTCCTACCTTCAAATATTGGGAAGAAATCTTTGCAGGACTCAAAGAGTGGTTAGGAACCTTAGTTCAGGGAATTGTAAGGTCTCAAGCAATCTTAGAAGAGCATGAACATCCCTGTGTCCATGTACTTCCCCAGGACAATGTTATAAAATATCAGAGTAACTGACATTTAAAGAACAGGACCCTGATAAGACACCAAGGTCTATTCTCACTTACATTGCTTCCCTGCCCCTTCTCGATCTCTTATTTTATCTTGAAAATGCTACTATGTTTTGGCATCACTACAGCTGTCACCACTAGTACTGTACCAGAAATGGAGGGTATACAACTTAATGCAAATAATCTAATTTGAAAAGATGATTTTTTTTCTGCAAAACTCTGGATAATAGAAAATCCAAGACAAAAGTTCTAGGGGCTCATGTCTGAGCAGTTTGTTAAATAGCTTATAGACCAATTCATTTTTGTTAGACACTTTCTGACTTCACAGTCCTTCCCTTCAAATTGCTCTTTTGGCAAAGACATATTTGAGCTAGAACACTGGCGTCCTTATGCACTACAGGCTTTATTTTATATTTAAAAATTGAATATTAATTTTAGGAAGATTTGGGAAGTTGCTCTATAAAAAATTGTGGTTTTAATCCATGTCTTTCTTATAATCAAAGTCAGTCACTCTACAGCCACCCTATCTCTCTGTCTCTCTCTCTCATGTCTCCTTTAAACTGAGAGCACTTACCCAATGCTGACTTGGATTTACTCTCTCAACATATTAACAAAATAGATAACAGCATGAAGTTAGGAAATACCAGCAGAAGTAACATTTGAAAATGATTTTTAATCTCTCAACACAAGCTGTCTTGTGCATAAATTGAAAAAATGCTAGGTGATATCCTATTAGCAAGTATACATAGTCTAGTCAAGATGTACACCGTGTCTCTTAAATCACATCCTATGTCAATTTTCAGAGAAAGAATAGAAAAGACCAGGAAAAAACCAAATTGCCTCAAAACGAGTAATTGGAGTGTTAAAATTGGCATTCTCTTTATTGGATTTTTTTTTAATTCTGAATTAAATAAAAATAGTAGCGTATCTATCCAATGAAACTTCTAGAAACTCCTTCCTAGTTCTAGACTCACACAACAAAGACAAGCACTTTATCTTTAGGGAAGAGCAAGAACAAAATGAAAAAGAAAATTTTTACTAAAAGATTAACAGAGATTGTAAGGCTTCCTTGGTTGACTTGACTTAAGTCTTAATTCTCTTCTTTTTTAATTTAATTTTTAATTCTATTCTTAAGTCTATTCTTTTTCAGCATTATCTACCGAAACTTAGTTACTTAAAACAATTCATAGATGCTCTCAGCTCTTAATACTCAAGCAACACATAGTAAAACTGAATTTTGGACAGATGATTTCTGAGATAGAATCATGTTAGTCATTTAAGTTAATGAAATGAGACCAGAAGTCACCTGTGTCCTTACTTCTGTGAAGAAATATTTAGAGTGTAATTTTTTCATGCCATATAATTCTGCTGTAGAGATCTTAGAGACAGATTAATTTGGAGCCTGAATTGTTCTGAATCTTACAATGAACAGTGTTCATCTACTAAACCAGACTCTACCTGAAAAGCGAATGAGACATTAAGTTGCCTCATTTCGACATAATAATAGAGGCATTACATTGTTGGGAAGCTGAGCTTATTACCACACATAACCAAGTATATTCTGACCAATTCAAAAGATGCAATCTGTATTGGGAGATGAAGTGTACTAAAAATGAGAAAAAAAATGAAGAAAGTAAGATAAGAAGGTGAGAAACTCTTATTCAAATCCCATCTCTGCTAGTTTCTAAGAGGATGACCTATCCTCTGTTTTTGTGATCTCTATAATACGTATATTGAACAGACAAGATAATAAATTTGAAGATACTGAAAAATACATTTAAGAATAATTTTATTCTCAACATTGTGTTATAAATAAATCAAATTTCTTAGTAAATATCTTAAAATGTATTGATATGTAATATAATGATCAAATTATGAGTTAATTTCTATGCATTTGAATCAAATGCACCAGTATTTTCATCCCAGTTTTCATGCTCCATGAATTTATAAGTTTTCTTTCTGGGTACATAGAGCTAAATCATAAATATTTGAGCCTGACTTCTTAATCTACCATATATTTTCTTTAAGAGCTATGTTAAAAATTAAAATAAAATTGTTCTTATCAATGTTTCCAGAAAACAATAGAGACTAAGATTTGGAATCTATATGTTACATAGTGCTGCAAAGTCACTTTATTTGGGAGAATTTTTGCAAGAGGATATATACAATGGAGATATATATAAGAACAGCTTGGTGCATGTGAAAAACAAGGCGCAAAGGAATAAACTCTAGAAAACAGATAAAAATTGTAAAGCATGGGTAAAGTCTCTAAGCCCAAGAGGATATGAAGAATCAGAGAACCAGTGTTCAGTACACACTGCCACATCTATCACACAAACAACATTATCTCCTCTTACACAGAAATAAATGACAACTCAGAAGTTAACATTGATTAGTATACCAGAAATCATTGGCAAAGTACAAATTCCGTCAGGTTTCGGCTTGCCTATTTTCTTCTCTAACTTATATTATTCAACATAATACTGTTGTATCCTGGAAAGTGCCACTAAACAGTGTTCTTCATTTACCCTTGAGACATATACTAACCTTTTCAATATTCCAAGTAACAATAGGGTTTTATTTCTATCAGGATTTTTTTCTACTCTATATTCAATCATATTTAATAAGATAGACATAAACTACAGTTTCAGGAAACCAGAAATTATTTCCCATGTCAGGTAATTTCTAGTTATGTATCAAAAGATCAATTGCTGAAATGATTTTTGATTTGTTTTCAAAATAGGATGAGCCAATAAATATATATGTATATATATAATTCTTAAGGGATTTTGCTTTTTATTAGTAATAGAATATTTCACAAAATATATTTCAATAATCATTTTATATTAAATATTCACATAGAATAAATTTTCTTTGTACACTCACATAAAGGTATATAAAACTTTTAACAGTTTGAAAACTTACTAAAGATAATTCGTTTCCTTTGCTCTAGGAGAAAAGTGATGCAAATCTCTCAGCTCCAAAATGGATGCAAACACTTTGTGGGTGCAAATCTATAAAATCAAAAGAATCTTGGTATCACATAAAGCTAGGAATTTGTTTGGGGTGAAATAAAATAAAATATATATTATGGCAGTATAACAGCATTACTTCAGTATACAGAGATCTGACACTTATGGAGAATGACTTCATCCCATATAGTTAATTCAATAAATGTTTTCAAGGTATTTAAATAGTGAGGTGGGATTAGCTAGGAACAAAAGATACAGAATAGATTGGTGAAAAAGGATTAAAAAATAGACTGGAAACATCCAGTATTGGCACTGATGCATTGGAAAATGAATCCTCATACCCTGATGGTAGGAAATTCATCGAGTTCAAACAATAGGGGGGGATGGAGATTCCTCAGAAAGTGATTATATAATTCCCTTTTGGCCCAGTGATTCCACTTTTTGGCACTCATCCCTCAAACATAAATGTAGTTGAAAAGGATAAATGCACCCCTCTGTTCACTGCCATGCTGAGTCCAATAGCCTGGATATGGAAACAACCCAAATTTCCAATGTCAGTTGAATAAATCAAGAAGTTGTTGCATTTGTGCAAAATGAAATACCACACAGTTCTAAGAAAAGATGACCAATTCTCTGCTACAAGAATGCAACTGGAGGATTTAAGAAAAACAAGTCAGAGGAAGAGGAAAAAAATACTAATTGATCACACTTATTGGAGGCTAATAGTGAAATGAAACAATGAGATAAGCAGTATCAAATGACAGCAAATTCTCAACCTTGAATTGAAAAGTAGTAAACACCAAACAGTGAGACTATGACTGGAGGTGATACAGGGTATTGGCAGAAAGTTTTGAACACCTTGGTTTGGGTAACTTTCTACATAGATTTTAACAGTAATGCAATCATGTTGCCTATATTACAAGAAAATAAATTATAAATAAAAATTGAATGTACAGTGTTGAGGGAGAATATAGCAAAATTAAATGTATTCTTTAAAGGGTAAAAGCACAGTAAATAAGGGAAAGATATTCCAGACAATCAGAACAGAGAATGCCACACCAATGGTAGGATTGGTGTTCGAATATTTAATGTCTTAAATGACTCATTTTTATAAACAACTTGGTAAATCATGGTGTTACAATAAAAGGTTAAATATAAGATAGGAAAACCATATAACAACATATCTCTATTGATTTTTTACCACTTACTCCTAAAACTGAGTGCTATATAGAAATTACTCTTGTAACTAACCTGACTTTATTATAAATGCTTTTAGTTGCATTTCAAAATATACTAATGCCATGTCTAACCTAATCCTGTGTATCAAGCTAAATCCCTGACTAGCTCTGATCATAGCTTGTCCATTCTATACATATATATGTATAGAATATGCATCTGTATATACATACATCTATAAACATATAAAATATACATATATAGATGTATAATATATACATCACACACACAAACAAGCACATGCAAATTTGCCTTATATACTCAACTGTAGAACCTTCCAGGAAGTCACAGACCTTAAATGTGGTAATCAACTATACCTGCTGTATGCCACTGCTTACAGGAACACACACCTTTTTAGCACTAGGGATCTTACTAGGATAGTTTCAATGGGGAACATAGTGTATGTGGGTGGAGAAAGACTGTTTCTCCAGGCTTACAAGCTCAATACACCAAAACAGTAACACAGAATATTCAACTAGAACCAACCACAACACAGTAAATCCTGAGACACTGATTTTAGTAACCCCAAGAAAAGATATAAGAATCATTTCAAATTGAATTCCAGGTTTCTGAGTCATAGTCTTTAGGGAAAAATTCATAAGCTACTTATATATTATCAGTTGCATAACTATGCATAATGTATTTAAGCTGGATGGGTCTTAGTATAGCCATGTATCCAAAGGAATATACATTTAAATTTCACAGGCTCTTTTTCATTTAGCAAGAATAACTAAGGAATCTATCAAAAGTAATAGACTCAAATCTAAATGATCTTTTAAGTTAAAGAAACAGTAAGAGAGTACCAAAATATTAAAAGCATCAGAACTGGAAAGTTTGTCTACAGAGATGACCTTGGGGTTGAGAGACATATGGTTGGGAAGGAGACAGCATCTGACCTTGGTCCAGGAAAGAGGATGATAATGTGGAGTAAGAACAATGTATGAATGAAAGATTCATTAACAGTTTAGTAAACCAAGATACTACGATTAAAAAGCGGTAAAGAGAAAAATTTCTCTATAAAGAAAAAGTGTATTTGTTTCTTTTTGTATTAGTTAATAATGTTATAATAATGTTACTTTGTTGTATTGATGTGTAAAATAACTTCACCTCAATTAATAAAATCTTTGAAAGTCTAATCATCTTCCTTATCACTCACATCTTGCTAGCTTCCTCAATGTTTTGTGTAATCACCAAAAGCTTGTTTTCTTTATATAATTCTGTATTTGTCTTAATCAAAATACTCAAATTGCCATAAGATCAAGTTACTCAAGTTTCTCCTTTTAATGTTCCATGGAATTTTTATATCTAAAATCCAGAAAACGTGTATATACCATCATAAGCTAAAGGTGGTAAGTAGAACTACTAACTTTTTCTTGCAAAGGAATCATAATTGATGGGGATCCACATCACTTGTCCCAAGTCACAGAATTAGAATAGAATGTAGTCTATGATTCACATTTAGGCCATCTCATTCTGCTGCCCATACTCACAAATGTCTGACATCTCATCTATAATAATAAAGTGAATTGTCAAATGACAAAGGTCCACCAAACAATAGTTTCATTAAATATGGTTTACTGCTAGAAAGAGTGATTGCTTTTATCTAGTTCTACATGGATACAAAATATTGGTTAAATCAATGTGTTTTCTTTGTCAAAAAAGAAGATAGAAGTAAAATGCCTGTCCCAGAGACAGGAAGGAGAGGATAAATGAGAGAGGAAACTGGAGACATTGGTGGCAGGAAATGTGCACTGTACTACACTTAACAAAGTTTCGAAAAGCTGAAAAAGAGAGAGAGAGACAGAAGAAAAATGCATGCCTCAGAGACAGGAAGGGAATAGGGAATGAAGAGAGTGAGAAGGAAATTGGGGACATCAGTTGTTGGAAAACCTGCACTGGTGAAGGTTATTGTATTTGTATGACTGGAACTCAGTTATGAACAACTTTGTTAAAAGAAATATCATGAACAAAAAAAAAATCATGAACAACCTGTGTTTTATAAGGTCACCGTGTTTTCTTCATTGACTTTTATCAGAATATTCTATCTATTTTCATCCATTAACCTGAAAATACCAAGTGCAACATATGTATTTTTGAATACCTAGGACACAGCATTATTTCACCAACAAAAAATATCTCAAATGCTTACTAAATAAATAAATTAGTACTGGAGGTAGAGTATTGTTGTTTCTTAAATTATTTCACAGAGTAGCACACACATCAGTAGTCTCAAAATAATGACAGAATTTCAAATGTGGAAACTAGATATAAAAGTATGAACTTGTATTTTTATTAATAAACTTTTATTCAATTTTAAAAAGTTACATTTTAAAATGAAAATTATTTAGTTTTAGTGTTCTGTTCAACTCGGTCCATGGTTTCTTTGAGTTCTTTCAGCATCTTCCATATTGCTTTTCTTTTTTTTTGGTTTTTGGGCCACACCCAGTGATGCTCAGGGGTTACTCCTGGCTATGCGCTCAGAAGTTGCTCCTGGCTTGGGGAACCATATGGAAGCCGGGGGATCGAACCGCGGTCCGTCCAAGGCTAGCGCAGGCAAGGCAGGCACCTTACATCCAGCGCCACCGCCTGCCCCCCCATATTGCTTTTCTTAAGTCTTTATCTGAGATATTGATTAGTTCGTTGGTCATTATCTGGTCATCAGAATTGTCATCTTTGTTCTCTATGTCTGACGCTGGCCTGCGTTGTTTCCCCATTGTCACACTTGTATTGTGTTTTTTTTCTACATGTTGCAGTGGTATTCATTGGCGAAATGATGTACACAGTCATACTCCTCTGGTTCTGCCCTTTCTGGGTGTGTCGATTTGCCTACAAGGGAGTGGAGTCCTCCGTAGATGAGGCCTAACACAGGATCAAATCTTAGGCCCCAGCACGCAGCAGAGAAGACAGTCCAGAGAGAAAGAAGACAGTGATCCAGCACAGTCCTTAGTGTGATATTTTTTCTTCTTGTGATGTTGCTCTTTTCTTAGAAAGAGCTTCCCTATGCGGCCGTGCTCTTCTGCAGCCTCTTTTCGGCCCACTCCCAAGAGGTTCGGGCAACAGGAGAGGAGAGAGGAACACACGGACAGGACTCAGTTTTTCACAGTCAGGCATGCATAGATTCCTAAATGAAAATTATTTAGTTTTAAAAGAATTCAAGTTAAAAATAAATACTATTCCTCTCCATGTTTAGTAATTTCAAGATAACAAACTATTACTTTGTCTTAAAATTGAACTTAGAATATATACAATAAAGTTGCACTTTGATCTAAATAAAAAGGAAATTCAATTCCTTAGTCTAGGTACAAAATGTTATGCCAAGATAATATCCCAACAGAAACAATATTAAATGTTAATTAGTAAATATAAGTAGTTTTTTTTGTTTTTTTTTGTTTGTTTGTTTGTTTTTTTTTGGTTTATGGGTCACACCCGGCAGTGCTCAGGGGTTACTCCTGGCTCCATGCTCAGAAATTGCTCCTGGCAGGCATGGGGGACCATATGGGGCACCGGGATTCAAACCGATGACCTTTTGCATGAAAGGCAAACACCTTACCTCCATGCTATCTCCCGGGCCCCAAATATAAGTAGCTTTAAACTAGAGGAAAATTATTTTTGAAAATAAGCATAAATATCACAGATGATTTTTCTAAAATAAAATCTATTCATAGAGTTTGAACAAAACATCAGAAATTCCAATTGAGAAATGAGTAGTTGAGGGGCCAAAAAGATGCATGGTGGTAGGGCTTTTGCCATGCATGTGGTTGACCTGGGAGTTTTGATTCCCAGCATCCTATATGGTCTCCGGTCTGCCAGGGGTGATTTCTGAGTGCAGAACCAGGAGTGACCCCTGAGAACCACAAATAAATAAATAAATAAAGTAGCTTTAAAAAATAATAAAAAAGAGAAATGAATAATTTAAAGAGGTGAGAGAATTATTTCAATTATATATTGAGCCTTTGCTCCCACAACCACGCATACAGTCCAGAGGCAGCTAGACTGCTTAGAACCTTAAACAATGAGGAAATGATATATTTTTCTCTGCTTCAAGACATAAACCAAAAGAGAAAATGAATCTGAATTCATCAGAATGTTTTTCTTTTCAATAATAAATTTTAACATAAACGAAAAGCAAACACAAGATTATGTCTTTCTGCAATCACATCATGAGAAACACTTTAAGAGAACACTATTAGATATATACTCCTCTTGATATTGATATTATATTATTTATAATATAGTATTTCTGTAAGGGTTACACACTTGCTATTAATACTAAAATTGCTATCCCTTAACAGAAAGTTGTCTCAGTAATATATATATATCACAGTTCCAAGTGTATCAGTCAATGCCCTGACTGTTGCCACTATCAGATTCTTAGAAGCAGTGGACAAATAACTCCAGAATATATATGGGTGCCAATAAATGAATCACTTAGGCTATTTACTACATAAATATATAAATAAGAATATTACAAATTCATTCTAAGAACAAGAATCCTCACTTCTAGAATTTATATCAAACTACATACAATAATAAAATAAGTATTTAATTGTATGATAGATTTAAACATCAGCTATATTTAGCTATATATATATATTTATATATGTATACAAAAGTTTTAGAACTGGTTGAGAACTCAGCCTATCCCCTAACCTTCTACCTCTCCTCTTTCTTCTTATTCTCCCTCTCCTTTTCTTCTTTTTTTCTGAATTGCCACAGAATCTGTACTTATGCATAGTATTTTAATAATTTTAAATTTTTATTAATTGTAAAATAATTTCATTATCCATGCTATTGGAATACTGGAAAATATTGATTTTGTGTTACTCTCTGTGGCTTATTTTTAGAGTAACTAATAATATGGTATAATTAGCTATTCTCCATTACTTTTAAAATAAATCAATGAACATGTAGCTGCTTGTTTTCCTAGATATTCAAGAATGAGTCAACACCCACCTCTTCAGATCAGAATATTTTCAGTCGAAACCTTGCACATGGCCAATAATGGTTCAAACACCAGCACACCATATGATACCCAAAATACCACTAGGAGTGGTCCCTGAACACAAAGCCAGAAATAAGCCCTGAGTATAGTTATATGTAGACTCAAAACAAAGGAAAAATTCTCTGTCTGCCAAATTGAGCCTTCTGTTCTTTCTTCATCTAATGTGAGCTAATCTTCTCTTGTAATAAATAATTTTCAACTAGACTGGACCTTTAAAAATAAAAGTAGATCATTATAAAAAAGGCAAAATAAAGCTATATTTATGGATAAATTCAATGCAGTTTTAAACATCTGTATTACTGTAACTTTTATTATCTTCAAGTATGTTGAACTGCAATAAATGGAAATAAATAGAAAGTCCTTCAAAAACAAAACATAAATGTCTAGAAAGAATCTAGTCTATATTATCTTATAGCACATAGTACACTAATACATAGGTCAAGTCTCTTAATACTATCACAGTTTCAGGTATTATTACTGATATTTATTTTATCCAAATAAAAAGAATTTCAAGTCATTCAACCATCAGAATGTTAGTTTAATTCAATACTACACATCTGTATACTTGAAGCTCTCCAAATCAGCAATTTGTTTCAGTTTCTTCTCCAGATGGTAGTGCATATTAAACTTGAAAAAACAAGTGGATTGCACAGTCTAGTAGTTAGATGAAAAAAAAATAAATAACATCTATTCAGAGGATCAGAATGATAATGTTAGACTTATGTAAATGATATAATAAATCAAATAAAAGGAAACAACCAAAACAGTTTTTCACAAGTGAGTGAGACGTGATACTGCCTTTCCCCCACGAAAATGATTGAGGGAGGTTATTAGTAGCAGCATTTACAGTTAGGGATTGTTTTTTATTTGTGGACTTTAAAAAGGCAGACTTAAGAGCTGTATTGTGTTGTTGGGTTGAGGGGTTACTGGAAATAAAATAATAGGTCAAATAAATTTTGGAATCTCTAAATTTTCAGTTACTAAAAACAATTAATACAGACTTAATCAAATATCTTTTGTGAAAGTCCAATTTTACATGGATAGAAAGCACATCTAATACCCTGATCCCTTTGACATCTATTATCCTAAAACCTTACTTTGCTCAACAATAATTTTTAATTTCTGATACACTTGTAACAGTTTCCTAAGCAATAAAAAACATCTTCCAAGTAGAACAATTCAATAAACTTTCATTTTATTACATGGATAACCTATAAGTCCCAGTCCTTGTATTTTAGATGGGCTCAATGTTCAAAGTTAAAGAATGAAAACAAAATGTTTATAGGAATCTGCTTTCATTTGGAGGAAGGATTAATCAAGGAAATATATATTTTGAAGTTCCCCTAGTTTATTAGTAGAACTTTCCATTTTTGTGGAAATTTAGAAGTATCTTGCTTCTTTAAATCCCAAAACATAGCATTACTTTAAATTTGGGTCCTGCCTAACTAAAGAATAGTTTAGAATAATAAACAACCTAGAACAAACTTCCTTTCACTAGCTCATTGTCAAATGATTATATATCTTAATGCTTCTGAAATATTTTTAGTATTCCATTGGTTACACATTCTGTTATAAATTTGCCATGGGACCAGAGAAATAATATAGCAGATCCATTAATTGCCATGCAGGTGTCTGATCTGGGTTTGATCCCCAGAATTTCATATCATCCCCTAAACACTGCCAACAGAGATCTCTAAATGCAGAGCCAGGAGTAAGCAAGCCCGAAGCATCTCTTTGTGTGGCCCTAAAACAAACTAGCCAAAAATAGAGAGCTGAAAAAAGAAACCTGTAATCAGTCAGAATAAAGAGAATGTAGGTGAAAAAGAAAAAAAATGTTAATCATTTCTGTCCTCAGGAAAAGGGTTGTTTCTGGATTTTCAATTCCCTTCCATTGATCTGACAGTCTATCTTAATTTTAGTAGCATGATACTGTGTTAACTATTACTGTGTTGTAATACAGTTTGAAGTTGAGTAAAGTGATGCCTCCCATCTTCATTTTTCTCTGGATTGCCTTGGCTATGCAGTGGAGATTATTATAGCTCCATATGAATTTTAGTAGCATTTTATTCATTTCTTGGAAAAATATGCTATGTTTATCCTTAATAAAACTGCAGTGAATCTGTATAACACTTTAGGGAATATTTCCATTTTGATGTTGCCAATCCTTCCAATCCATGAGCAGAGGATATTTTCATTTCCTTGTGGCCTCTTTTATATCTTTAATTAGTATTTTGTAGTTTTCTTGACATAGAAACAAGGATATATCTAGAGAGTATCATGCTGAGTGAAATAAGTCAGAAGAGGAGAGACAGACACAATGATATCACTCAGATGTGGAATACAAAGAAAAACAGTAGCGAATAGCTAAAGCCCAAAGGCAAAAGCAAGACCAGAAAAAAAGTGGTACAAAGTAGTGCATTTCTCTTGTGTTGGCAGCAGGGGACTAGGTCAGGTATGAATTCACTAAGGCAATGATGGAAATGGTCAGTCTAAACCAGGACTAGGTGTTGAGGAGGTAAGGTGGCACCTTTGATATCCTCTCAGGAACACTGTTGTAAAACACAGTTCTCAGTGTCTATTATAGAGGCAGAAGGGCCAGGAGGCAATATAGAAACATTGGTAGAGGGAAGTCAACACTGGTGAATGCAATGATGTTGCATTATATATATATTACATATATAATAAAGAAAAGATAAAAATAAATACAATTTACAAATACTTAAAAACAAACTATTCTTTCAGCTGCTTGCCAAAAGTCACACATAAATATTTTGTAGTTAGACTATGTTAGACTATGAGCTGAGATGTTTCCAGTTTTCTATAGAAGAAAGATCACTCAGCTTTTGGGTGGATGAAGGGTAAAGATTGGTTGAAGACTCCATTCAACCTCATTACACTTACCAGACAGATACAACTATACTAACAATGATCATAATTGAAAAGACAATAAGTGTGACTGAAGAGATAGCACAACAATAGAGCCTTGCACCGTCCCCCCAGAACAGACAGAGATTCTATTCCCGGGGGCTTCTCATATGGTCCCGTAAGCCTGCCAAGAGCACAGAGCCAGGATTAATCCCTGAGTACTGCCAGGTGTGCCCCCCCCCAAAATAAAAGACAATAAGTTTTTATTTTATTCTCTTCCTAGTGAAATATGTATAAGTGTTCCATCACAGATAAGTTGTATCTTGCCTTCCTTTTATATTCAAAATAAAGTGCAGATTATTTTTTTATATGGATCCTTAAGATGTTTTATTTTGAAATGTCTGCTTGCTCTTTTCTCTAATTAGAATTCAAAGGAGGAATGTTTACATACTCAGTTTACCAAGTGTGATATGTTCATGTCAGTAAAATAGAACAAAGATGCATTTGATTTCTCACTTGGATTTTCTAGCACACTTAGTCTTCCATGTGGGACTTTCTTAACATTTTATAAGTTGGTCAGTTTGGTTGAGACTTTGCCAGTTAATTTTCAAGCTTGAGAGATCAGTTTGTTTCCTGGAATTGATCAAAATGAAGTTTAGAAACAATAAAAATGGAAGACAAGCAAGAATACTGAGACTATTTCAAGACATTGTAAAAGAGGCAATGAGTTGAATATGAACACACCAGGATGCTTCCTCACAGAAACACAGAGGAATGCAATTTTTTCTTCTTCAGACAACTGAGACTTTTATTTAAATGAACAAAAAAAAAAACAGTTTATAGTTTTCATCTCTACCTTTTCCACTGTAAAAACTTACCCTAGGGGGGTAAGCAGAGGAATGAGTTCATGTGTTCTCTTTTCTCTTTCCAATTTTATTGTAATGGTCAAAACATCACCCCAATTCTTTCCTGAACATGTATATGCACTTTAAATATGTCCACAACATCAAAAAAATGTACTTGAAAACTTTGTACACCAAAGTTTAAGTTACTGGATAATGCTATTCTTCTTGACTTAATAAATCAATGACTTATTTAATAACTCAAATAATATTTACTGAGCCACTATAACTCTAAATTAGGCAGTATCTTGAAAACTAAAAATGTTGCTGACATCTTACATTCAAAATAAAATTTGTTGACCTCTTATATATATATATATATATATATTTAAGTTGATGAAAAGTGAAAAGGAAGGGTAGAAAATGGTAAGAAGCATATTGCTTAGTAAGTTTAGACAGAAAAAGACCTCTTCTAGTAGGTGAGTTCACCTCATTTCTCAGTAGAGAATAAGTTTCATGAGCAACATAATTGTGGGGCAAAACTTGTGCCTAAAACCTAACTGAATAAATAAATAACAATAAAAAAGGCATCTTAAAATTTGAAACAGAGAAGTTCAGTAAAGAAAGTGCAGGTTAATGTCAAATGGCACAGCAAGCATGAGCTACATGCAAATAGAACTTTTTTTATATTAGCCCTGTTATAACTCAGTGAAAGCTGATTATCTGAAGAGGCAGTTGGCATAAGGGTAAGAAAGTGAAGAGGAAATGGATGCATTGAAGTTCAGCAGAAACTGTTTACACAGTCCTTGAAGGAAGGCAGGAACCCTTGCACAGAATTAAGAAAGGGACATTGGAAATGTAGGAACAGCTGCAAAAATGGACATGCAAACAAGTGAATTTTCCAAAGGAGGTATGAGGGATATTTGTCCAGAATTTTTGCTTCCTTCTACATCCACTTTGACCTTTATATATACTATATACAAGTTTCTGTGTGACATTAGAAATACTTGTAAAAAACATTTCTGTTTGTAACAGAAGTGTCACGGTATTAACTTGCTGCCAAGGTGCAGTGGGAGATAGGATTCAGCAACATGATAAATAGGGATAGAAAGGAGTTTGGATTTGGTCCCTCTAAGGTCCACATACAGCAGAGAATGTTGGATTTCTCTCTAAAAAATATCAAGTCTGAAAAGACTTTATTTGGTACAGTCAAAGTTCTGATTTATGATTGCAGAGAACAAATTATAAGCAAACAATAATAGAAGTTAGGAGAAGTTTTAGGAATGTATGAAAGTAGGTCTACATAGGAGAGATGACATGAAAACAGTAAAATATGGCCAGACCATGTACAGATTTTTTTGTGTGACCCCAAAACCTAAAAAAAAAAAAAAAAAAACAAGGAGAAGAAGAAGCCACCAGGGAATATAATTATTCATAGAGTGATGCCTATTTTTATTTTCCTATAACAAAAATATAGAATTTTGGTGTCCGGAGCGGTGACACTAGAGGTAAAGCTTCTGCCTTGCAAGCACTAGCCTAGGTTGGACCACAGTTCCATCTCCCAGGGTTCCATATGGTCCCCCCAAACTAGGAGTGATTTCTGAGCACATAGCCAGGAGAAACCCCTGAGTGTCAATGGGTTTTGCCCAAAAACAAAAACAAAAACAAAAATAGAATTTTGACATGAAGCAAAGGACTTGCTTCTGTCCCTCCCAGATTTTTATATTGAAATTCTTTTATTTAATTTTTATTGAATATATTTTATTGAATAAAACTTTTTAGAAAAATGTAAGCAGAGCAGAAGAAAATACATATTTAAAAATCAAGTAGAGACATAGAGCCATTTTAAGAAGTAAAATGAGCTTGAAAGAGCACCTTTTAATCTCCCTAAAACTTATATAACCAGTCACTCTACCTAGAAAAATAGCTTTTCTGGCAAATTTTTAGCATACATCCTATCCTTTTTCTTTCTTAAACATTTATATATATATATATATGTGTATATATATATATATAAAATCGAAATTCTTAACCCTCAAAATTATTACTTTTGGAGACAATATTCATTTTTTGGAGGCAATTTATGCAAAATGTTATCAGGTAGTAGGATCCTACTTTAGCATTAGTGGCCTAAAAAGAAGAGGAAGAGGGAAGTTTTTTTTCACATCAAACAAGTGCATCAAAGAAAAATTAGTTGAAAACATTTAAATAATTAAACTATCTATCTGCCAAGGAAACAATTTGCACAAAAGACTAATATCTTCAGTATCTTAAATGAAATTTTAGACTCTAGAATTATTAGAAAAGTAGCATATGTTGCTTTACATTGTATAGTCTAATATGTTTTAAATATGATTCACATACAATAATAAAATAATATTTAAGTACTATGTCTTAAGTTTTTAAACTTTTATTTTGTTTATTTGTTTGATTTGGAGGCAACAACTGGTATTTTTTCAGGGCTTACTCCTGATTCTGTGCTCAGGGATCAAGGCTGGAAGTACTTAGAGAAAATAAGTGATGCCAGGGTCCTAACAGGTCAACCACATACAAGACAAGCACCGGAACCCTTGCACAATCTCTCTGACCCCTGTCTTGTATATTTTATATTTGATATTTTTATTATTATGGGTCAAGATGCCAGGTGAACTAAAGTGTCTGGAGTTTACTGAGGTCAAAGCCAGAGATATAAAATTGAAGGCAACTGTTGATAGTGTTTTTAATGTTTAACACAATACTTCATCTAACGACCAAGATCACCTCTAGAAAGAGGTGAAAGAATGTAAAAGAATGAACCAGCATAAACATGTGAAAAACTACTAACTTTTGTATTTGAATTAGCTATATAGAAGTCAGGATACATATCCAAAAAGTGGCTGTTAAAGGAGGAAAAACAGTTACAAAAAAAAAAAAACAAAAACAAAAAACAAACAAACAAACAAAAAAACCTACCTATGGTAGGACAGGGGAAAAGGAGTGAGGAGAAGCTATGAATTTAATTAACAGAGAAAGCTAAAGCTAAGTCTCTTATCACACTTAGAATGTCTCAAGATCTGATAAAATAGAAAAGTTTAGTTGTTGGGGCAAGAGTGATAGCACAGTGCATAAGCACTTGCCTTGTGGCTGATCTGTACTCAATTCCCGGCATCCTTTATAGTCCTCTCTGGTCCCCCAAGACTGCCAGGAATAACTTCTGAGTGCTGCTGGGTGTGCCCCCCCCACAAAAAAATAGCTACAATTCAAACCCTGGTAAATGCATGGATTCTAGTTCATTTCAGGCCAATTGTTTACAACAATGATTCATTGACAGTAAATAAATTTTAAAAATACATTTCTATAATATACTGTCACTACTGTAATTTCAACATGTGAAGTTCTTTAAGTTCCAGATGTAGAAATTAAGTATCAGACATTGAGTATATTCGAAGATTATACTCAAAGTTGTTCAACTAGTCTGTGAATCTCAAAATAAATAAACACATGAAACATGACTGAGAAACCACTCCAATTAGCTTGTATGTATTCCAGCCAAAAAAATGGCTTTCAATTAACTGATAGTTTTACTTTTAACTAAATGGCCAGGAAATCTAAGAATTATGTGAAGAATTGTTATATCTATATTTCAGCAGTTTTCCTTTCTAGCATCTAATATTTGTTGGTAAAGTCAGCTAGATTATTTCCACCTAGTGATTATAGAAACACTTAAATTCAACTTAACTCAAAGTACATTATCTTCCCTAAATAACTTGTACCCCTCTTAATTTTTGGTCTCAGTTGCAAAGATATTTGAAAAGGCCATGCATATTTCATATATCTGCCATTATTAGCAAAGCATTTTCCACCTGTACTTATCCATGATTGTAACATCTCAAAAGGGCAGGATAAGACTACATTGGTGTAAAGAAGAAATGAATCAGAAGAATAGTCTTTACAACACGGATTGACAATGAAAAAACTTTTTTAGCTTCTTGAAATGTGAGGGGAAAAAGTACAAAAAGAAAAGAAACAATTATGTCCGCTCTTTTCACATTCAGGGTTATGAAAATGAAGGCTTAATTCTGAAAACATTGAGAGTATTTTAGCAAGATTTTCAGAGAAATATCTGAAGAAGACAAATTGTGTTTCAAGGGAGCTTAACATTTTATTGGGACTTAGTTGCAAATTAATATCAGATCAGCTATATTGGATTTTGGGGAGAAGATATTTGCAGAGTTGTCTAACTGGAGTACTATGTTGTCCATTAATCATCAATATATGCAGAGCAACAGAAGTTATCCCCAATCCGGTCAAGAGAACAAAGAAATGCTGAGACTGGACCAGTAAAAGTCTATATCAGCAAGAAAAGAAGACCACAAACACAAGTATCAGTAATCATGAATTATGACAGACAGCAAAGCATAGACATATTTTGGGATCACACACAATATAGCACCAGTCACACTACAGTAGAGTTGACTACTCATTTTCAGGCAATGCCACTGACACTCAGAAACCTCTGGCCAATACACCTTTGCCATTGCAATCAAAGAACAAAATAACATCTTCCTATTAGCACAGGAAAAAAGAGCATATAAAAGAACTTAATTTTACCGAAAGAGGTAGAGTCTTTTACATTATATGTATTGAAAGAGAAATGCAATTGTGCTTTGAGTAAGTTGTTGAATGTGAACTCATATAACTATAAGAAATAAAAGAAATATTTTCTTTGAATAGATAAGTAAATGCTTTATGACTTAGTTTGGAAAATAATTTTCAATTAAGTACTTATATTATTGGATGGGAATGCTATTGGATAACCTTTGTGCATATTTTCTGATATAAAATATGTCACCTATAACTCTGATTAAATATTTAGTTGATTCTTTCATATTTTAACTGAATCAATGCAGAATTCTTTTCATCAGTTGTTATTCCCACTGAAATTTGTTCAAAATATAGAACAAAATATATTGTTTACTTTAAATGTATGATTTCCTTAGAAATGCCTTTACTCTTTTAATGAGTAAATAGCAATTCTTACTTTTTCACTGTATAACTTGCTCACTGGTTCTTAAACTTTGAGTCTCAATATAAGCAGTATAATATTCCCTAATCACAACTTTTTGTGTAAATTCTTAATTCACACCATAATCCTAAAGTATTTAAATACCCATAAGAATATTAATGTTTCTAACAAAAAAATCCTTCTAGGTGTTATTAATACAGGTTCACTTCAGATCCTCTTTCTTGGTCAACCATGTAGGTAATAAGTGAGGGACAATGGTTAAAATGATTAGTGAAGGAATTTGTCACTAGGCTCCTGTAGGTGAGTTAAAGATGACAGCTAATTTGAGATAAGGACATTTGTCCTCCGCTTACACAAACAACCTCCAAATACCTAATTTTGCATGGCATATGGTAAATATTCTTTATTTCCCCTCTACATGCCCAAGTGTTCCCTCATCATTTGTTAGAAATGCTATCTTCTCTTATTAATTAGTTTTACAATATAACCAAAAATTCATTAGCCTTTCATATTACATGGTTTATTTTTGAGATTTCTTAAATTCCATTGGTCTCAGTGTCCCTCCACAAAAATTCTAAATTTTTGGTTACTCTAGCTATAGAACTGCTATAAGGTTTTTAATCTTTCTGCAATAAGTCTAAAAATCTTGACTAAATGAAGAAGATCTTGCCAGAATTTTGACGATAATGGTGTTAAACCTACAAATCATTTGGGTGGAAATGGAATATACTTTTTACTATTCTGTCTTTCAATCTATGATTATTGTCTATCTTTGCATTTATTTTGCTCTTTGAAGCCTTTCATCATCATTTTGTAGTGCTGTGCATACAGATCCTTATGAACTTTGTTAAACTCCTACTTAGGCATATCATATCTTGGAATGCTTATAAATGGTGTTATGTTTTAATTTTATTTCCATAAGTTCATTGTTATCATTTAAAATAATCATAATCACTACTTTTTATGTGCTGGCCTTATAACAATTTTGCCAAACTCACATGTAAACTTTAATTTGTTTTATTTTTGTAAATTCCTCCTGATAATATACCATATCAGGAAATAATTTTACATTCCTCAACACAAGTTCTGTAACAAGTTACAGACTTGTAACCTGTCCAGTCAACATAAGGAATATAAATACCATATCCTATAGCAACACAATTCATATTTATCTTTTCAGACTCATGAAACTGTGTTCCCAACTGACTTCCTTTCTCAATATTTTTGTTGTTATTGTTCATTTGCTTTTAATTGTTATCTCTTACAGCCTCATCTGGAACCATTTATAAATGTTTAGTCCCTTAGGATCACCCCCAAAGTTAGCACAGGCTTTCTGAAAGTGTGCATGTTCAATATGATGTTTTTGACATTACAATTAGTTCTCACTTAACTTCTTAGACAGTTTCTTGGAAATTACAATTTTAAACGGAACCATATCCAAAAAAACTTTAACAATAGACTCATTGACATAATAAGAGTTAACATTTTACCCCTTTGTTCTGTTCACAAAACACCAACTTTCTAAATAAAGACTCTGAAGCACTTTTAATATGAAACAATGCTTTGCATTTTTTTATTCACCTTCCAAATAACTTGTTTGTGATTGGCACTGAATGGACAAGCTTGTAAGCACATAAATACACAAGAATAAATAATGCTTAGGACACCTTTCCATCAGAGTACAATCAATTACACAGACATGCAGAAGCACTCAGATCATTGTTATAGAAACCATCAAATGAATATGATATCTTTACAAGGAAATGGCTCTATGTATGGGTAGAACTGAGTTGCATCGAGAAACCCATAAATTAATAGCACATGCAAATTCCACACAGATAGCATCCCTGACCTGATTTTATCCTATTAATTAATGTTTAATTATCTTTTATTGTTGACATACTTGAGATTATTGACTTATGAAATAAAACCAAAGTTAAAATACTCAATGATATGTGTTTCTTTGTGGCTATTACCTTATCATGAAATATTTCTTAACAAAACACATCTCTTCTCTTCCTTTCACTTCTCAAATTGTTGAGACATTGAAATATTGAAAATATTTGACAACATTGAAAATAATGGGTGACAATATGAATGATCCTTAATTCAATTCAAATCTTAATTCAAATCTAATAAAAACTATTTGTGAGATGACTTGCTTAAAACAGTTCTTCACTCCCCTTTTATCATGCTGCCCTGAATTATTATTATATTGATATTTTTCAGCTACTTTACCATCAACTGTACTTATTATTAATTTTCCTCTGACTAGACTACTTTTCTCTACCCTCAAATTTGTTTATGTTCTCCATATCCAAGTCTGCCATCACGGTTTGTTATTTAATCATTAGTCAGTTGAACCAGAGAAATAACCAACTAGTTTCAACCCCTTTTTCAAGTCTGATGTCCTCCAAAACTTCTCCCAAAATCTCAGCAATGCTTCAGATATACAAATTTGACCTCAATATCTCCATACAGTCATTGCTGTACTCAAAATATTTTTTTACTCAAAATATCATTACTTAACTTAAATTCCATTTTTCTTTTGATTATATAAACCTAATTATTCTCTACATTATATTAGCCTATAATTAATCCATCTTTTACTTTATAGGGAATCCTAAATACTTTATATTCATCAATGCATATATTATTTTATGGTTATTTACAATAGATATTTTATAACCATCAAGCTAAACATTTACTAAATTGAACATAAAGTTGTAGCACAAATAATTTTCTATTTTTAACTTGCTCTCTTCAAATTATTTATTAAAAACCATTTTCCACAACAGAGATAAATTTAGTGTTTTTTACTGAAGAGTTGAACAGCGGGAGAGTATATGCACATAAATTTTTATACACAGGATCAGAATGACACATGTTATTTTACACTATAAATGGATCATGAATATATAAAAAATAACTACATAAAATGAATTTTCTCCTAAAAAGACAAGACATTACAATAACAGGAAAGGAAGAGTTGTCATTTTGAAACCAGATGCAATAAAGCTAAATATATAAAGTTAAAAATCACAAGTCATATTCCATTACAGCTACATAGTCTATTGGCATGCCAATGTGGTAGATGAAGAAATGAAAATTCTGTGAAATACAAAGCACTTTAAGAAAAAGGTTTGACTTTATTGTGAAAAATCTTCAAATGCACCATTAGAGAATTCAAAAGCAGGCATTAAAGAGAAAAGTCATTCAAGCATTTTTTTGATAGGGATGGGTGAATTTTCAGCAATTTGCTTTACTAAAAATACAAAGCAATTGGAAGTTTATAGCTTATACACAGGTTGAAAATAAGGGTGAGAAGTACCTTAAATTTAGGGGGAAAGAAATGCAGAGCTGAACTAGGGCAATGAGAACTAATAGAAAAGAGCATTCGGAATTTAATTTATCTCTCTTGTGGTTCCATATTTTATAGGAAACTCATAGGGTAGTTTTGTCTGCATGTCCTTTAAAAAATAAAACTGTTTTGGTGTATATTATAACAGACAACACATTAAAATAAGTTTTCATTTTCAAAGTTCATAATACATTTCCTATGCATAACTTTAACTTCCGGGATGTTAAAAGTTTTTGTCAATCCAAGCAATTCTGATATTGAGTTCAATAATCAAGCAGGAGAAGAAAAATTGTTTCTTTTCTACTAAGAAATGTGTAATAAAATAAAATATTTTTGTTTTTACAGCCAACCTTGTGGTGCACAGTGCTTTCTGCTCAAATATCCCTTCTTGTATGATCAGTAAAACCAATGGGATGTTTCAAAAAAGGAATCAGGTCTGCTGTGTGAAGGCCAACATCCTACTCACTACACTTTAACTTAGAATCACATCTTTCCTTTCTGAGGGGGAGAGGAGGTGGTTGTGTCACATCTAATGATGCTCAGGGATTACTTCTGGCTCTGAGCTCAGAAATTGCCCCTGGCAGGCTCAGGGGACCATGTGGGATACTGAGATTTGAACCACGGCCTGTCGGTCTGTTCTAAGCTGGCTGCTTGCAAGGCAAAAGCCTTACAGCTGTGCTATCTCTCCAGCCACTACATCTTGTGTGTGTGTGTGTGTGTGTGTGTGTGTGTGTGTGTGTGTGTGTGTTTTGGGTCACACCTGGCAGTGCTCAGGGGTTACTCCTGGCTCCATGCTCAGAAATTGCTCCTAACAGGCACGGGGGACCATATGGGGCACCGGGATTCGAACCGATGACCTTTTGCATGAAAGGCAAACGCCTTACCTCCATACTATCTCCCGGGCCCCACTACATCTTTTTTTTAATGTGAATTTAAAAAGTATAAAATTAACCAAGTAAATTTTGTAACTTTTACAAAAATGTTTTTCAGAATGATGCTAAAAATTATTTGACTTTTATAGCTTGGGGAATATTTATCTAATGGTTTATCTTGTTAATACACTGAACTATGATCATTTGACAAGACTATAACATCTTGCGGGTTCATATATTTATATTTAAAATTACGTTTACGCATATATATGCTTATATACATACATATACAGATCTAGAACAACCGTTCAATATTTAATGTGAATCCCAATCAGTTGTAGTTATGGATTTTTAAGATACTATAAATTATAACAATTATCAGATTAATCAAACTGCAAAAAAATTCTTTTCTTTTCTTCACTAAGACAGATAGCAATCCATACAGATTGCAGATAGGAAAATTTTGAAAGATCAGGAATCTTGTTACTATTGCCAACTTCACTGGTGCTATAATTTTCTATTGCTCTAGTTTAAATGTAGAAAGGAAAGATACACACATGTCTTTGTGGAACAATCTTGCCTTTAAATTACAATTTCTATTTCTAAGCTTTAGGTCTGACATTAATCTTGTCTAGTATTTTATGTTATATAGTCACTTTCAATAGCTATTGAAAGTCACATAAATGGCAACTTAAATAACAATGCAATATGGTACATAATTAATTGTTAAATGCATTCCAAAATCTTTTTGTCTACATGGAAATGTACTTGATGCACATATTTTATAGATTTTATAATCTGTAACAATGAGCAATTTTACTGACTGTAAATTCGTACTACAGTCCCTAGACCTATGGATATTAATAGGAATTTAAAGATTGCTGTAACAATAGCTTACCCAACAAAAAAACTTAGTTTTACAAAATAGCCTTTATTTTCATTTAGGCTATTTCCCTTCTGATCTCTTAGAGAACTTTAATAATGAACTTTAATAATAATATGCATGCAATGTTCATCTAGTTATCCTATTTATTGTGCCCCATGCTGTTATTATCAAAGAAATTTATGGGATATCACTAGATAAATATGTCTCTCTACTAAGATTCTCCAGAACAAATATTATTGAATTCATGCCACTTAGTCTAATAAAACCACTCTCTGCAGCTCAGACCAGAAGTTTTTTTGTTTAGTCAGAAGGCTAAGGAAAGATAAAACAAAGATAATGAAGAGGTACAGAGACACTTTGCAGGTTTTAAATTAACAAAACTAATTGGATAGAAAGAAAATGAAATGATTGGTCACATGTTGTTACTTTAAAAGCCCTTTGATAAACCATACATTACATGTAAGAAGAAATGCTTGTCAAAATCATACAAAAATGACTATATGAATCTAAGCCAGATTTCACAGACTTCTATCTTGAGTAACTACAAAACTGAAGTTATTGTAAAACTAAGGAATCTGTCTAAATTTGCAGTTTTCTCACCAGTCTCTGAATTCCTTTCACATACAGATTTTCTTATTTTTGGTCCATGTGAGGATTTTTCTAATTTTATTAAATATTAAGACACTTTAATTTACATAGTTATTCAAAATTGAGTTTCAGGAATATAATCTCAGCACCAACACTGCCACTGCCACCAGATTCCACTTCTTTTTACCAATGTTCCAGGTTCCCTCCGACCCCTCATCCTGCCTTCTAGAAAGGTACATTTGATGTAGTTTGATTCTCAAGAGTTCAGTTATGTTGACTCTGTAACACATATATGTGTGAATATATAGAAGACTCTACACCAAGGATCTACACCACCAAGGATCAGTGTGTTTAAGCACCTAGTCCTTAACCCAGTTATTCCATAAATCTGTTTTTCTTTCTCCATCTCAATTTTTTTCCTTCCCTGCCCATTTCATTTCTGTGCTCAAAAATTGAGGGGAATCTGAATCTCCCACTTGAAAATCATGCCATCTTGCCTCCTGTTATTATATATACTTCAGGTAAGTGAAGGCTTTTGCTAAGACAAATGTGAAGATTCTCTAAAAGGCTGTTTATTTACTTTTATATAAAAATATTTTTTTACCCCTTGAAGATCCTCATTTCTTCCTTCTCTGTTTTCCTCTGGACACTTAGAGTCAAGCATTAAGGCTATATCAAAAGATCTTAACATTGATGGATAGAGGTCGACACTTGTGGTGGGAATCGCCCTGATTCACTGTATATCTAAAATTCAACTATAAAGGACTTTGTAAATCACAATGGTTTCAATATAATAGGATCAGAAGTAAGAAAGATCACTTGCTCTTTCTCTTCTTCTCAATGATTCTTGTCAACACAAGTTAACCTATGTATATAATAGGACAAAGTAAAACCAACTTCCTCCCTGTTAAAGGGAAAAAGAGAAAGACTTATGTCCTTATATCTTAATGAATTTCACAATCTTAACTACTTTTTACTTCTTTTATTTTTTGGGGCTTTTTGGGCCACATATGGTGATACTCAGGGGTTACTCCTGGCTATGCACCCAGAAAACACTCCTGAATTGGGGGGCCATATGGGACACCAGGGGATTGAACCTCAGTTCGTCCTAAGTTAGCATGTGCAGACAAACTCCCTACCGCTTGCGCCACCACTCCAGCTTTTGAACTTATACATCCTTTCTCCCTATAGGACAGTTGCATAGTATAGTCTATTTTCTCTTATTGATTTTCCTGCATTCTGCCAAAATCCTTTTAAAAATTGTTTAACTAAATTTCTTTAAATTGCTAATTTGAATAGGCCATCTGTTTTCTGCCAGGACCCTGACTGATATCATTCATATCTGTTTACCAGGAAATCAACTGTGTAAAGCGACATGAAAAAGATAGGAAATAAAAGCAGGAAAATCATCTTACTGGCCTCAATGAAAATTAAATCATATTTCCCACATGACTTCCTTCTATAAGACATAGCTGATATAGATCCTAACAAATCTTCAATACTCATAAATAATGAAGTTGAAGAATTATAGTGTCATCCATAAAATTTCAGCCTAAACTTAAAAAAAATACATCTCTCCGTCTTGAAGCTTAATAAAGCTTGCCATCCCTTACATTTATAATCAGATAAATGAAAAAAATTATTCATTTAAGTGACCCTGTCTCAAAATGTCTAATAAGATTTTATTGGAAATAGCAAAATAATAAAGTAACTAGCATTCGATATAATAATATCAGATATAAACATAATTAAATATTGTAAATTTGTAATTTAAAACATTTGGTTTGGGCTACTCCTAATTGATACAAGGTTAAATATTGGCTCTGAACTCAGGAATCATTCCTCTTGAGCTAGGGGACAATATGAGATGCCAGGGATCAAACTCAGGTTGGCAGCATGCAGGGTAAATTCCCTACCTGCCGATCTCTGACTCTAGCCCCTATTCTCTAAAATTCTTGCATTTTTCACTTACTTGTGTTTATTTGTGGAAAGTCTACTACTTTTCCATCTGTTTATGGCTTTATTCCACATGCATTTTTTTATCTAATTGCCAGGTTCTCAGAATTTGAAGATAAGCTTTATCATATTACAGTATTGTAATAATCTTCTATCTGATTGATTATATTTAATGACAGTTATTTTGTACTTTGCTCTCCCAAAGTAAGTTGAAAAACTTTCTGATTCATGGACACTAATCAAAAAACATGTGAAGCTTTTAAAGATGCCAGAAAATATGTGTAGATTCAGAATTACTCTTGTCTTACCAAATTCTTGATTGATTGATACTTAGGTAAAAGTCATTCTTTTAAAACTATTTCTCCAATGTTCCTTAATTTTAGCCTTTAAAAAATGGGAAGAAATTTAGATATTTGCCAGTTTTCGGGAATTTGAGTTAGCCTTAATGATCTCCAGGAACTGTGCCAAATCTGATTAGTTTAGGTTTTAATGTTGAAATAGTCACTTAATTGTGCTTTAACTGGAATAAGAAACAAGAATAAGTAATTTTATAAAACTGAAATATTCTTAGTAGAACAAAAGAAAATTTATTCTAATATATTTACATTGAATTCTGCCTGCATCACTATATCCACACAAAGCTTTAATACCTCTAGGACTCAGTATCTTTGGTATCTTTTATTCTGACAGCTTAATTTTGTTTATTGCATACTTTAAATCCCTGTTAACTAGATGAATGAAATATCTATTCTTTCAAAGAGCTTAAACAGAATATAGAGTTAGAGTACTATTTAGGAATTGTTCACTAATAAAAATTGCATGTGGCTGACTCATTAAATCTGACTTGAAAGTCCGTATATGAGGAAGGAAACCTGCTATTGCTTAGGCCACTCAAACATCTGCTAAAGCTCCTGATGAAGACTAGCAGAAACAGAAATTCGTTCTTTAAACTAGAGACCAAATACAACTGCAGAACATGTGGCCCTTAAGGGACAGTAAATGTTTTCCATCTGCAAAGGTCACCCGACCTTTGAGCAGGCAACAAGCAATGGAAATGCCTCAGGGTAAAACCCAGTAGAGAAAATCTATTAAAAATGACTTCTAATAGTTGGAAGGCTTGTATTTTCCTCTGAGCCCAGATTCCTAGGGACAATTCTATCTCAACTAATATTTGGAAACATGATTAGATTGAAAAAAAATACATTAGATTTATTGGAGGAGTGGACAAAGTACACAATAGATGAAATTGTCCATTGATGAAATATAATAGACAGGTCACTGTTTTTTAAGGTTGCTGACTCAATTTAGAGCCAAGAAAGACTATATAGAATAGTTCAGAAATAAATTTTGAATTTACTTAACAAAAAAAATAATAAAAAAACCCTTGAAGTGGCACACAAATATATATGTTACTTAAATGATCACACATATATATTTAAATGGTTCCCTTAAATTTAGTTACAGGTCAAAATACATTTTCTATAGACTTTTTAAAATTTTAATTAAGAAGATCTACATGTTGTTAGTCCTTGCTTTTTAAAAATAATTTTTCATGATCATTATTTTCAAAGCACAGATGTTCTTATACAAATTTACCACATTCTTTCTAGAAAAGTCCCAGATTGTATAGTAAACAGAGTAATGGTAATCAAAATCTAAGTTCTGTCAAACTCACAGAGATTAAAAGATGCTTCTTTCAGAATATTATGGGAGAAATAATCTTGGATTCACAAAGACATGGATTTCACAGTAACATACCTACAGTATTTCACTCAAAAAATTTATAAAAATGACTAAACATCATTTCTGAATCTAAAATTTTAGACTATGGTGATAATTTAACATTACCATTGATATGAAAAATCAGCATAGAGGTTGGTTTAAAGAGATGTCTAAAAATTGTATATTTCTTTCCAGAATAACAATTTGTTATATGACATTTTAATCAAATTAGTGACAATTCTAGAATGTATTATATGACACATTTATTAATTAATTGCTTACAACTTCTTGTGACATAAATGTCAAATTTCTCAGTAGCATTAATTCAGTAATGGGACATTCATTAAAAAAGGGGGGGGACCTAAAGATATAGCTTAATGGTAGAGTGCAGGCCATGCATGTGTAAGGGCACAAATTTGAATCCTGGCATGCACCTCCCACCCCAAATCCCTTACAGTAATGCTCATGACTGTGACTGTCATTGTAATCTCTAACATTCTATATGCATAAACTGTAATTCACAAGACCACCACATGTCAGTGTGTGACTCCCAGTAAATTCCTCAATCAAGTATATAAGGACCACAACCAACCAAGTTCATAATCAGGAAAGTATTGCAACCCAATGTGTAGTCCATTACATTATAAAGCTTGTATGATCCTGGGGTATCCCATCATTGACAACAAAAATAAAGTTTGGCAAAGGAAAAAATTGTTAAGCAATATCAGATCAAACACTTAAGCCCCAAACTAGGTAAGTATTTGCTCATTTGTTACATTTTATTTTCTTAGTAATTAAATATTTGCTTATTTATTATTCCATATTTTTATCAGTGTTAGTCAGAGAAACTAAACAGATAGGATAAAATGCATATAATCAGAAAGGTTTTATTATAAAATATTAGTTTGTCCATTAGAGAAAGAAAGGATTCTAAGATTTACAAGGTGATTGAGCAAGGTGGAAATGCAGGAGAATTGCTTTTTTTATTCCATTCAAGTGTTGGCAAAGCTAACAAACTGAGAAACACAAATGATGTTGATATAGTCCAGAATCTAGTTTGGGCAGACTCAACACAATAAAAGTCAAAGCCTCAATTTGAATTTAACCAGAGAAGAAATATACTATATTTCAAACACAATACCTAAAAAAGGAGAGGAAGGAAAGAAGAAAGAAAAAGAAAAAGAACCAAGAAAATATGAAGACAGAAATTACAAAACTCCAAACTAAAATAACATGTCAACTAACAGGCCTGAAAACTCAGTAAATGAATTGAATGACAAAATGGATAAGCTCAACACCAGGGTAGCAGAAACTGAGAACAGAATTGGTGCTGGGGAAGATGAGATAAATAAAAACTCCATACAGTGGGAGACATTGGAAAAAAAATTAAAACAAACAGACAATGGAAAGAATGCGAACAGATGAAAATAAAAGTCCATGATAAGATCAACAAAAACAACTTAAGAACCATTGGAGTCCCAGAAACCCAGGAAGAAAATTTCCAGGAAGAATCAACGGTCAAGAACATCATTAAAAAGAAACTTCCAGAGCTAAATAACATATGTGATCAAATCCTGCATGCCCGAAGAGTACCAAAAAGAAACCCCAGAAAAAATACCCCAAGACACATCCTAGTCACAATGATGAATCCCACAGATAGAAACATAATTCTGCAAACAGCAAGATTAAAAAAGTTAATTACATTCAAGGGAGCATCCTTGAGATTTACAGCAGACCTGTCACCAGAAACACTCAAGGCCAGAAAGCAGTGGTGGGATATTGTGACAAGACTGAATGAAATGAATGCTTCACCTAGAATACTGTACCCAGCAAAACTGACTTTCCAGTTTGACGGAAGAATACATAGTTTTACAGACAAAAATCAGCTCAGAAACTTTACAGACTCAAAACCAGTCTTAATAGAAAAACTGAAAGACATAATTTAAGACAAGACTAACCAAAAGACACACCAAATTTTGATATAAAGATGGCATCAAATCCCAGGACAATTCTTTCTCTCAATGTCGATGGACTAAATGCACCGGTTAAGAGACACAGAGTGACTAAATGGATCAAAATTCAATCTAGGGGGCCGAGCGGTGGCGCTGCAAGTAAGGTGCCTGCGCTAACCTAGGACGGACTGCGGTTCGATCCCCCAGGTTCCCCATATGGTCCCCTGTGCCTGCCAGGAGCGACTTCTGAGCGAATAGCCAGGAGTAACCCCTGAGCGTCACCAGGTGTGGCCTAAAAACCAAAAAAAAAAAAAAGAAAAAGAAAAAAGAAAAAAATTCAATCTAACTTTCTGTTGTCTATAAGAAATACACCTGAATAGTCAGAACAAACATAGACTCAAAATAAAAGGCTGGAGGAAAATTATCCAAGTAAACAACACCCATAAAAAAGGTGGAGTGACCATACTAATATCAGATAATGCAAACTTTATACTTAGTAAGGTTGTAAGGGACAAAATGGACATTACATATTAATCAAGGGGTATGTAGAGCAGGAAGAAATCACTCTTCTAAACATATATGCATCGAATGAGGATCCAGCAAAATATTTAATACAATTCTTGACAAAGCTGAAAAATAACATCAATAACAACACAATAATTGTGGGAGACCTCAACACAACTGTGTCAACACTGGATAGGTCAAGCAGACTGAAACCCAACAAGAATATACTGTACCTGAGGCCTAGTGGATATATATAGGACACTCCATCCCCAGAAATATGGATACACATTCTTCTCCAATGTACACGGCATATTCTCCAGGATAGACTATATGCTGGTACATAAAACATATCTCAATAATATAAAGAGGATAGAAATTTTGCAGGCTACCTTTGCTGACCATAAGACTCTGAAATTATGTGTGAATTCCAAAGGAAAGCAGAAGAAAAACTTTAACACCTGGAAGTTAAACAGCCTCATACTGAAAAACCAGTGGGTCTGAGATGAAATCAAAGAGGAAATCAAAAGGTTCCTGGAAACAAATGACAATGAAGATACAAACTATCAGAACTTATGGGACACAGCAAAAGCAGTACCGAGAGGAAAATTTATAGTTTTGTAAGCACACATCAGGAAGGAAGAAGGGGCTTACCTGAGTAGCTTAATGATGCAGCTCATAGAACTAGAAAGTGCTCAACAAAAGGACCCAAAAATAGGGAGGCAGAAGGAAATAACAAAGCTGAGATCGGAAATCAATAAAGTGGAATCCCGAAAAACTATCCAAAAGATCAACGAAAGCAGAAGTTGACTCTTGGATAAAATAAACAAGATTGATAGACCACTGGCAAAACTAACAAAGAAAGAGAGAGAGAGAAACTTGATAACTTGTATTGGGAATGAAAAAGGAGAGATGACTACTGATATGGCAGAGATTCAAAGAGTAATCAGAAACTACTTTGAGAAGCTCTACGCCACTAAAAATGAGAACCTGGAAGTAATGGATAAATTCTTGGACACTTATAATCTTCCATGTTTGAAGGAAGAGGATGTAGAACATCAAAACACATCCATCACTATTGATGAAATTAAAACGGTAATCAAATGTCTGCCCAAAAACAAAAGCCCAGGCCCAGATGGATTTACTAATGAATTCTTTCAAACTTTCCAAGAGGAACTACTACCAATCCTGGCAAGAATCTTTCATGAAGTCGAAAAAATGGAACCACTTCCAAATAACTTTTATGAAGCCAACATCACTTTTATAACTAAACCAGACAGAGATGCAACAAAAAAGAAGATTACAGACCAATATTGCTGATGAATGCAGATGCAAAGATCCTCAACAAAATTCTGGCAAATAGAATACAATGCCTCATTAAGAAGATCATCCACTAAGATCAAGTAGGTTTCATCCCAGGAATGCAAGGATGGTTTAACATACATAAATCTATCAACATAATACACAACATCAACAAGAAAAATAAAGATCACATGATCATATCAATAGATGCAGAGAAAGCATTTGATAAGGTTCAACACCCGTTCTTGATCAAAACTATCAGCAAGATGGGAATGGAAAGAACCTTTCTCAATATAATTAAGGCCATCTACCACAAGCCAGTGGCAAATATTATCCTCAATGGAGAAAAACTAATAGCCTTCCCTCTAAATTCTGGCACAAGACAAGGCTGCCCTCTCTCACCACTCCTATTCAACATAGCACTGGAAGTACTCGCTATAGCAATTAGGCAACAAAAAGATATCAAAGGAATCCAGATAGGAAAGGAAGAAGTCAAGCTCTTGCTTTTTGCAGATGACATTATACTCTACTTAGAGAACCCTAAAGACTCTACCAAAAAGCTTCTAGAAACAATAGACTCATATAGCAAGGTGGCAGGCTACAAAATTAACACACAAAAATCAATGGCCTTTCTATACAACAATAGGAATAAGGAAGAAATGGACATTAAGAAAACAACCCCATTCACAGTAGTGCCACACAAACTCAAATATCTTGGAATCAACTTGACTAAAAATGTGAAGGACCTATACAAAGAAAACTATAAAACTCTGCTCCAGGAAATAAGAGAGGATACGTGGAAATGGAAACACATACCCTGCTCATGAATTGGCAGGATTGATATCATCAAAATGGCAATACTACCCAAGGCATTCTACAGATTTAATGTGATCCCTCTAAAGATCCCCACGACATTCTTCAAAGAAGTGGATCAGAGACTTTTGAAATTCATTTGGAACAATAAACACCCTAGAATAGCTAAAACAATTATTGGGAAAAAGAACATGGGAGGAATTACTTTCCCCAACCTTAAAATTTACTAAAAAGCAATAGTTACCAAAACAGCATTGTATTGGAATAAGGACAGGCCCTCAGATCAGTGGAATAGGCTTGAATACTCAGAAAATGTTCCCTAGACATACAGTCACTTAATTTTTGATAAAGGAGCAAGAAATCCTAAATGGAACAAAGAAAGCATCTTCAACAAGTGCTATTGGCACAACTGGCTAGCCACTTGCAAAAAATTGAACTTAGACCCCCAGCTAATATCATGTAAGAAGGTAAAATCCAAATGGATGAAAGACCTTGATATCAGATCCGAAACTAAGAGATATATAGAACAAACACGCAGGCAAAACACTCCAGGACATTGAGACTACACACATATTCAAGGAGGAAAATACACTCTCCAAGCAGGTGAAAGCAGATATTAACAGATGGGAATATATTAAGCTGAGAAGCTTCTGCACCTCAAAGGAAATAGTGCCCAGGATACAAGAGCCACCCAGTGAGTGTGAGAAACTATTCACCCAATATCCACCAGATAAGGGGCTAAACTCCAAAATATACAAGGTGCTGACAGAACTTTACAAGAAAAAAAATCTAATCCCATAAAAAAAATGGGGAGAAGAAATGGACAGAAACTTTGACTAAGAAGAAATACAATTGGCCAAAAGATACATGAAAAAAATGCTCCACATCACTAATCATCAGGGAGATGCAAATCAAAACAACTATGAGGTAACACCTCACACCACAGAGAATGGCACACATCACGAAGAATGAGAACAAACAGTGTTGGCGGGGGTGTTGAGAGAAAGGAACTCTTATCCACTGCTGGTGGGAATGCTGTGTAGTTCAACCTTTATGGAAAGCGATATGGAGATTTCTCCAGAAACTGGAAATCGAGCTCCCATATGATCCAGCTATACCACTCCTAGGAATATACCCAAGGAACACAAAAATACAATACAAAAACCCCTTCCTTACACCTATATTCATCGCAGCACTATTTACCATAGCAAGACTCTGGAAAAAACCAAAATGCCCTTCAACAGACAAATGGCTAAAGAAACCAGGGTACATATACACAATGGAATAATATGCAGCTGTAAGGAGAGATGAAATCATGAAATTTTCCTATACATGGATGTACATGGGATCTATTATGCTGAGTGAAATAAGTCAGAGAGAGAGAGAGAAAAACACAGAATGGTCTCACCCATCTATGAATTTTAAGAAAAATGAAAGACATTCTTGCGATAATAATTTTTAAACACAAAAGAGAAAAGAGCTGGAAGTTCCAGCTCACCTCATGAAGCTCACCACAAAGAGTGATGAGTTCAGTTAAAGAAATAACTATATTTTGAACTGTCCTAATAATGAGAAAGTATGAGGGAAATGGAGAGCCTGCCTAGAGTAAAGGTGGTTGTTGGGTGGGGAGGAGGGAAATTTGGAACAATGGTGATGGGAAGTTTGCACTGGTGATGGGTGGTGTTCTTTACATGACTGAAACCCAAACACATCATGTATGTAATTAAGGTGTCTAAATAAAATATTTAAAAAAAAGAAAATTAAGAAAATAAAGTGTATCAGTATTTTCAAACACAAAGAAAAAGAAAGAAGAAGAAAGGAAAGAAAGAAGAAAGAAAGAAAGAAAGAAAGAAAGAAAGAAAGAAAGAAAGAAAGAAAGAAAGAAAGAAAGAAAGAAAGAAAAGAGAGAAAGAAAGAATAAAGATAGCTAGAGGGCTAGAGAGAAAGATAGTACAGTGGGTAGGGCACTTGACTTGCACTCAGCTGACCTGTTTTTGATCCCCAGAATCTAGTATGGTCCTCTACACACTTCTAGAAGTAATTTCTGAGTGCAGAGCAAGGAGAAACACCTGAGCACAAAAGAGAGTAACCCAAATCCCCCA
>PVKC010004666.1:0-35106 GCA_004027635.1 Crocidura indochinensis
TTTTTTTGATTTTTGGGTCACACCCAGCAATGCTCAGGGGTTACTCCTGGCTCCATGCTCAGAAATTGCTCCTGACAGGCACGGGGGACCATATGGGGCACCGGGATTCGAACCGATGACCTTTTGCATGAAAGGCAAACGCCTTACCTCCATGCTATCTCCTGGGCCCCAGAAAGTGTGCTTTCTTTTGGGGGGGACACACCCAGTGACACTCAGGGTATTCTCCTGGCTATGCAATCAGAAATCACTCCTGGCTTTGGGGACCATATGGGATGCCAGGGAATCAAACCACACTTCATCCTAGGTTAGTGCGTGCAAGACAAATGCCCTACCTCTTGTGTCACTGCTCTGGCCCAGAAAGTGAGTTTATTTAAGAAAAAGATAAAATGAAGGAATTTATAAAATCAAGTACTTTAGCAATTTTTGTGTGTTAAAGTTTAAAGTTTCAGGATACTGACCCACAGTGTTATCCCTGGATAGTAAACTTGTTATAATTATGAGTGCTCTTGACTCTACAAAGAATATTTTTACTGGGATTCAGCCTAAACAATAGAAATTCCAGAAACTTGTTAAGATAATGGCCTAATAATCCTGCCCAGAGAGTAGGTTCTAGGTTAATGGGATGTGTAACGTCTGCTGCTATGTATAAAGGCGTAATTCTCTCCTGGGACTCTGGCTGATTTCGTTTCAGAGTGAATTTACCCCTCACTGTTCTTATTTGAATCTTCCAGCACTCCTTGTATTTCAGACATGTGTCACTAGTCAGCTGCAACCTGTCTAGTACCCAGTAGGCTTTGTAAGGAAAACTAAAGTTCAAATTTTTAAGGGATGGAAGAGTTGAAATGTCAAGATACCACATTTAGCTGCAGAGTATATAAGACCTTGATTTAGCATTAAAACATTGCTCTGAGTCTTAAGAGCTTCATAAAAGAAATGTACCCTAATATTTATTTCTTAATTTCAGTTTTTCCATGCCCAATTTCTAGATCTAGATACTTTGCACTTATAAATAATTATTTATGCTTTGAAAATTTTAAGTATTTCTTTAAACTAGCACATTAAATTATTTTTGATAATAAACGACACATTTTAAGGGTCCTTTTAGCTATAAAAAAGTATTGATTCTCAAATCTTCTCTAGAATCTTCAGCGAATCCTCACTGAATCAATTAATCTTCTGGAATGTCAATGAGACTTTACTGACATTTGTAAAACTCAGACACACATGGATTTTACTCTGGAATCTATAACTAATTGACTGTGTAATTGAAAAGTTCATTTTCATGTTTAAGACTGTTTTCTCAACTATAAAATTTTGAGAAAGAAATGTGAAGGCAAATCTCAATAAAATTAGCTAAACTTTGTTATGTAGTATATGTTTCTATTTTCTTTATACCAATCAATGACTTTAATTATCCCAATACAATTTTAGTTTTTACACATTTAATTTTGCACATTTCATAAACAAGGAAACAGAATTAAGGAACTTATGAATTATTTAGGAAATGAAGTATGCAAAACAGGTCCTACATGTGGTAGGTACCCAATACCTGGAAATAAACATCGTCTATTTGTATCATTCATTAATTCCCGAGTTAAGGATAAAATTTGTGGAGAGAGATGGAGTAAGTCATTAAAAGTAACTCAATTATTTTTATAGTTTTAAAATACCAAAACTTTCAGTAGAAAATAAACTAGAGAGAGGTTCAGAGAAGTCCAAGAACCAAGATATGGTTCTAGTCTAATTTTAATGGCCTGGTCTAGGAGAGCTACACCTGAGATTTGTCTGGGTATAAAGTCAGAAGAGTTCCACACCACAAGCTCCAATGGGAGGACAGATGACCTTCTGCATTGTAGAGACATTGCCCAGAAGAAATCCATTCTTAGGACTTTACATTGAACTGTAGGAACAGTGACTAGAATTATTAGAACATTCTTTAAGCTATTTGAGCTATTTTACTACTCTTGTCTCAAAAAACAATTTTAGGGAATTCCCACTAGGTAAATGTAGCTAAAACCTTTTTGATTCCACTAAATTTCTAAATAATTTAGTTTTTTTCTTTTGATTTGCATCATCTTTTTGCTGTCCTTGTTCAACCTACAATCAATTCTATACACAACAATGCATTCTTCCCCTGTATAGAAAATTCTATATTTTTCTGTTTAACTTATGAAATCTATTTTTTGAAAAGCAATTTTATGATAATAGCAAAATGGCAATGATGATAACATGAGGAACAATAAGAGAGTAATATTGGTTAATAAAAGATATAATAAGGGAGCCGGGAGGTGGTGCAGGAGGTAAGGTGCCTGTTGCCTTGCCTGTGCTAACATAGGACAAACTACGGTTCGATCCCCCGGTTCCCATATGGTCCCCCATGCCTGCTAGGAGCGACTTCTGAGCACATAGCCAGGAGTAACCCCTGAGCATCACTGGGTGTGGCCCCAAAACCAAAAAATATATATATATAATAAATATATTTTATTAATTATTTAATTCTGAGCCAGTTCTTTACAAAAAGTGTTAATTACATTATCTAATTTATTTCTTATATAAGTGCATGTTTCATTATCCACAGTTTATTATTGTAGATAATATGCCAAATAGAGATTGAAAAATTTGTTCTATGTTATTTAAAAATCATCTTCACTCTGTGAATTTGAAATTCACTTGTAAATTAGCAAAATAGTTTCTAAGAGCTCTTATTAATAATAAAATTAAGAACTTATAAAACTTAAGTATGTTATACTTATATTATACTTAATTATATCAGGATCATATACATATGAATATAATAATTTTGATTTGATTTCTTTGGATCTAGAAGTGAGTTCATCTATTCTATATCCTTCATGCCCCGAACATTGTTAGTTTTATCATAAGTAGTTTAACATCCAAGTAAAAAGAAGAAAACATAAATTCTAAACATACACAATTTGGAAAGCTTAACTTTCCAAAGGACAATGCTGGAGGTATAATGGTACTTGTGTGGCATTGCATTGTACTTAATATTTTGAAGTGATAGAAACTTATACTTGGAAAGTAATGATGCTAACAAATATTAATTCAATAAAAAGGCAGCTGCATAAAATTCAATTACTTTATGACCATTATTTAGAAACTGCTTTAAAAGAGAGGATTTAAAAGGAATAAAAACAGAATGATCAATAAATGTACCAAATGGTTGCCTAAGCAAACAAAACAGTCTGCAAATTATTCTTGAGATAGAATTTGTTTTATCAGTTGATAGTGCATGAAAATTCATTGTGCTTTATAGTTTTCCCTCTTCCCTTTAATGTTGTAGTTGTGGGGGCCCGGGAGATAGCATGGAGGTAAGGCGTTTACCTTTCATGCAAAAGGTCATCAGTTCGAATCCCAGTGCCCCATATGGTCCCCCATGCCTGCCAGGAGCAATTTCTGAGCATGGAGCCAGGAGTAACCCCTGAGCACTGCCGGGTGTGACCCAAAAACCAAATAAATAAATAAATAAATAAAATAATGTTGTAGTTGTGCTGTCTAGGTCATTAATGTTTCTGTAAAGCATTTTAGTGTTGTTCCCCATCTGGCCAGGGTTATTTGGCTGTGGTGCTCACATGCTCAGCCCTGGTGCTCATTGGGGGGTCACTCACAATTATATTAATTATTTGGTTGTAGTTTTATTCAAGGTCATAAATTCTTTTTTTTTTTTTGTTTTTGTTTTTGGGTCACACCGGCAGTGCTCAGGGATTACTCCTGGCTCCATGCTCAGAAATTGCTCCTGGCAGGCACAGGGGACCATATGGGGCACTGGGATTCGAACTGATGACCTTTTGCATGAAAGGCAAACGCCTTACCTCCATGCTATCTCCCAGGCCCCAAAATTCTATTAGTGGTACTCACAAACCCTGGCTCTGGCATGGTATGATGCTGGCTTGGTTTTCACACTTTAGTTGCAGTGCTTATGCACACCTGGTTCTGGTGTAGTTGTGGTTGCATGGTTTGTACTAGCCCCATGGGAAGGATATTCAAAAAGCAAGACTTCTGGGACTGGATCAGGATAGGAGTATTACCAGAGATCAAATTTACAACTTCATACTTGCAGCTCAAACATCTTTACCATAGAGTCATTCTTATTAGCCTTTAAATAGTGTTAGAGGCAGAGACAAGATTCAAGAGGCTGATCACTTACTTTGCATATGCAAATTGCACATGAGATTGACTGGTCTCTTATTAATGGATCTCCCTGGTCACCCTAAGTACCAATGGGAGTGACCAGTGAGCTCAGATTTGGTGCAGCACCTTGCATCTGCTGAGTGTGGCTTATCGTTAATATAGATATATATGTATTTATCATTAATATATATAACATATATACTTATCACTAATATACTGTCCTAAGGAAACCAATAGTAGATATTTCTGATTTTTTGATAAATCTTGTATATTACTGCTTCTGAAAAGAGCTGGATATTATCCAATAAATATTTTGTCTCAATGCCTAACCTCTTACTGTTAAGACAGAGGACAAAAGTCATTCAACAATCACTAGCATGAATAAAATGAAGTATTTGACAGACTTTTTAAAGTAATCATTAGGTATAGAAACAGCAGTTTCCTTAACTTTGACCTTTAGATAGGATTTCTTTATGAAATTCATTCATGTTTTTCAATTTATTTTGAAAATTTTGCTTTAATTGTCTAGTATCTCTTGTATATTTTAAGATATTTTAAGAAAATATTCACCACTTGGTGGGCACTTGTATGCTAGTTATTGCTTTGTTTTCTTTGTCTTGAAACTCCATCCATATTTTTATCAAATACATCTGTGGCTAAAGGTGGACCAAAATTTTTATTAAATAGATTATTTTTTAGTTTAGTTAAGATTTTTAAAATAGTGTTAAAGTCTATGCTATTATAAAGTTGCTGCACACCACCACCACCACCAAACTGTCTGTGACATTTACATTACCTTGTTACTGTTCCAATCTTTACTTTCCTCAATTCTGTCCATACTGCTTGTTGTCAGTTTTGTGGTTCAATGTCAAGTGTTGATCATTGTTCAATATTGTCTGATCCATGTTTTCTTTTTTTTCCTATATAAACTCTCTCAGATCATTCATTATTTTTCCCTTTTGACTTAATATTGGGAGTTGAATTGCAAACCTCAATACCATTTTACAAACATTTGCTACCACTTTATAATTTTGAGTGTGCCAAACATCCCCTTATTTATGTGTTTTTAATATTACTAACTATATTAGTGATATGTTTGGTATTTGACCACATAAGCACCGATATGTGCTAATGTAAATTCTAATGAAAGATTAAGTGGGATTTAGGAATAAACTTCAAAATCTGGTACCCATATATTATGCAATTTTTGCAAATAATATTGAAAACTTTCCTCTTAATGATGTAATATTGAATATATAATTTGGAACTATGAAAATAGTGCTGTGTCATATTCCTTAATATGTATTTGCATCTATAATACTCTGTTTTCTTCCTTCTAGATAATGACATTGAGTTGTTGGATAGATTATTAATATGTTTGCAAACTTGTCCTTTGCTTCCTTTGGTAAACTTTATTCAAAATATATTTTTTTCACTATAAAATACAGATTTAGAAAATAATATTAAGAATCTATCATATAATTGTTCTATAACTTCCAACTGCGTTAACTTGAATATTTAGAAACCCACTTGCTTTGTTCTTATTATTAATTTTTGGAATTTGGGTCAAATGCAACAGTGCTTAGGAGTTATTTATGGCTCTGTGTTCAGGAACCACTACTGATATTGTGTGGTGAGAAGACCATGTATCAGAGATGGAACCAGAGTCTACCACTTGTCTGACAAATGACTTAACTATTATATTATCTATTAGGATCTCTTTATTCAAATAAGTTTCTTAGATAGAAATGGAAAAAAGTGAAGTCTGGTAATTGGGTATTATGTCTGTTTTAAAGATGCAGCAATCAGTCAAAAGGAATTTTAAAGGATTTAAATAAGCAATGAGTGACATTATTCCTTATAGAACTTTTTATTTTTTTTAATTCTTTAGTACTAAAACTAGCCAAAATATATATAAATCAAAAAATTGTAATCATAAAATTGTATTAATTTTCATTAGTTCTTTGCACATATTAAAAATAAAAATGCATGTGCTTTCCATACATAAAAATAAATGATATTTGGAAATTTTCTTGAAGAGTATAGCAAACATTTCCAAAAATAATATTTGAATAAGCACGTCTGAATAGAACCTTCTCCACCTGCTATCAATACACATATATTCACATTGGCCACTTTTTTTCTTTTGCAAAGTTTGTTTTGTCTGTAATATCTGCAATGTTGTATAGTAAAAAATAATGATAACATATGTAACAATGATATACTCAACTCATCTCTCAAAATTTTATAAATTATTTATTTTATAAATTATTTATTTTGAAAGAATTTTATGTATTGTAAATTAAGTAAGTAGAAAAGTGAAAAATAATTATCAAATTGATTTATTTATATGTGGAATATAAGTAATAAGGAGAAACAAACTGCCAGCATAGGAAGACAAATTTTCAATCACTGTAAAAGATAATATTTACAGAGGGAAAGAAGTGTGTGTGTGAATTCAAAGACAGTGGAGGGGAACAGTGGGCTAGAAATATGCTAGTGCTTATAATAAGTCTTATACACAGACATGTTTTTCATAGTGTTATGAAAAATGATTAATTAATAAAATGGATATAGTAGAAAAGAGACAGTTTTCAAAAATGGACAAAGGGTGCAATTAACCCAAAATGGACAGAGGGAAGGTATGGTTTGAGGTAACCAGACTCTAACAGACATCCTATAGTCCAACTGATGCATGACACTAATTAAAAAAGTAAATAAGCAAAAAGTATGTCTGTATACATATCAAATTAAAGTGTGAATAAAAATAAATACATGCATGTTCAAATGCTAGCGGCATATTTCTATCTTTACATTTAAGTAAATTAAGTATTGATCTGAAAAAACTATGAAAGCTTATAAGCTATGAATATATTGATCTATATTTAATTTACACCATACATACATTATTTTAATAAAAAAACATATATATTTGTTAATAGTTGCTCACTAAGATGTTTAAGTTTGCTGACTACCTTTCCTTAGAAATTATTTCAAAAATTTAAAATAACTGTCTCTCTGTCTTTCTTCACTTCTCCCCCATTACTTATATTAATCTTTGATTACAAACAGTATTTATTGCTGTTATATTTCATTTCTTAGTATCTAATAATGTCTATAAATTATGACCTAGTTAGGCAATGTTTGAAACCAAACATATTTATGTTTAATCACTCAGTAGATGCTGAGTAAAATTTTAAAATATAATGTTTACAATGTTGTGAACATGCTAATAACTTAGGTGCAACAAGTCTATTAGATCTATAGAAAGTGAACTATAAAAACAATGAATATGTTGTTTCATTAATTTAGGAAAATAAAAATGACTGTCTTTGACCATTCCTTTTTATATAACATATTATAGCCTAAGACCGCAGCAGATTATCACTACTAATCTCTAAATAAAAGTTATTCAATTCAAATGAAAGTTGTTGGGAATATTAAAAACAAAAGGATAGACCCATAACGATAGCGCAGTTGGTAGAGTTCTTGCCTTGCATGTGGTTGCCCCAGGTTTGATCCTTGGCACATCATGTGGTCCCTAGAGCCTGCCAAGAGCAATTTCTGAGTGCACAGCCAGAATAATTTATGAGCGCTGTTGGCTGTGACATAAAGAGGTATTTAAAAACATTCAAAAGAAAAATATTTCAAATATCCTGTTTTAATTTGTATTGTTATTAATATAAGAGTCACAGGCTGAGTTACAGTCAATGGTGTGCAGGTCTAGACCTGGCTTTGTGCTCAGGAGTAAGTCCTGAGAAAACCATGCTCAGGAAACCATTCATGGGTGCCAGGACTCATATTGGGATCAGTTGCATGCAAGTATGAGTCTTACCTCCTATATTTTTCCTCTTGTCTCTAAAAATAATGCTTTTAGTTTGGAACCACACTTGACGGCATTCACAGCTCACTTCTGGCTCTGCATTTTAAAGTAGTCTCTATAAATGCAAGGTGCATATCAGGATTCTCCATATATTTGCAATCAAACTTTAGCTAAAATGGAACCATAACTTTCTTTATACTAAGCAAAACCCATTCTAGCTCCCATGAACAGTTTTTTAAAAAATGGTTGCTTGGGGCCAGTGAAGTGGTGCTAAAGGTAAGCGCTAGCCAAAGAAGGACCGCTCCATCCCCAAGTGTCCCATGTGCCCCCCCACCCCCCACCCCCACCCCCGCAGCCAAGGGCAATTTCTGAGCGCTTAGCCAGGAGTAACCCCTGAGCATCAAATGGGTGTGGCCCAAAAAAAAAAACATAAAAAAAATAAAGAAAGAAAATGGTTCCTTGTTATTCAGCTCTTGAATTTTGTTTTGTTTTAATTTGTTTTGGGGCCATACCCAGCGGTGCTCAGAGGTTATTCCCGGGTCTGCACTCAGAAATCATTCCTGGCAGGGTCGGGGGACCATCTGGGATGCTAGCGATCAAACCTAGGTCAGCCGAGTGCAAGGCAAATGCCCTCTTTGCCCTCTTTTTTTTTTTTTTTTTTTGGTTTTTGGGCCATTTCTGATAACTCTAATGGGTTACTCCTGGCTATGTGCTCAGAAATTGCTCCTGGCTTGGGCACCATATATGGAATACCAGAGGATCGAACCACAGTCTGTCCTAGGTCAGCCGCATGCAAGGTAAATGCCCTACCACTGCGCCACATGTTCTTAAGGTTTTTTTTCTTTTTCAATTTCTGTAATTGTAACTACCGTATATAATCTAGTATAAGTCGAGTTTTTCTGGCACAAAATTTGGGCCCCAAAACCCAAATTCGGCTTATACTTGGTTAATAAAAGTCTCCAGTTGTTTTCTGCCGTCTGCTAGAGGGGCCAGTGTTTCAGCTCAGTCCACAAGTCACTACTGAGCTGAAGACGTAGGCAGCTGAACTGAAGTGTATGCCACTGAACTAATTAACCCACAATATTCTGCACTTTGTATAAGCCCGACAGCAGTGATGATATCTGTGAACTTAGTGATGATGACAATGCCTATGCTGACACCCTCACATCAGCTACAGCTGAAGTTCTTTAGACAAACAAATGAGGAGGAGGAGAAATCCAGTTTTGAAGATTTTAACATTTGTAATTTAGCTTGATTATCTGTTAAGCTATGATTTTCTGCACTTTAAAGTTTTAAACTCATTGTTGCTAGTTTACAGTTTTTCTTTAGCAATAAATATTGAAAAACATTTAACTTGCTGTTTCCACAATTATTGTAATTCTTTTGGGTATAGAGTTTGATTTTTGAAATTTACTAGTGGCTGCAGTATTTTCCACTTTAGCTTATAGTTGAGTCACTTAAGTTTTCCCAGTTTTTAGGGTAAAATTAGGGAGTCAACTTATACTCAGGTTGGCTTATACTCAAGTATATACTGTACTCTCTTAAAGCTATCATTTTTTCCTGGTTAACTGTTGGGTGGATGTCTGCTTAGGGAAGTGTCTATTTCTCCTAATTTATCCTATCCTTGCTCAAAGTAATTTCTCATGTTTTGTTTATTTAATTACTTTATTTAATTTACTAATTTATTTATTTACTGTGATTATAAGGTTGTCCATAATACAATTTTTTCCACAGATACAAAATTATTCTTAATGGAGTTTCAGTTATGCAATGTTACAATACCCTTCACCAGTGCATTTTTCCTGCCACCAATGTCTGATGATATTTTGTGCATATTGTAATCATTTTTTTCCTTTTTTTAAATACGTTTTATTGTGACCAAAAGTGAATAACAAATATTTCACAGAAATATTTAAGGTACATAGTGACAGTGAATCAAGGCCATTCCCACCACCCAGGTTGTCCTCCCTGCACCCCTTTTCCTCTGCCAACCTGAGTTCTAGTGTAATTGTTACCCTCTGTATATAGCTTGTTGTAGATAGGGTACCCTTATTAACTATGGGTTTGATGTTTAAGTCTGATCATTTTTTTATTTCCACTCGATGTTCATAGGGCTGTTTGGTCCTGGTACCATTCATTTTTATTTTCCCCTTCCATTCATATGAGGCAGAGCAAGATGATTCAAATTGAGTGGTTCTGCTGGAAGAATACAACATTTTGAGAGGATTAACATGAGATAGGTTTAAATCTGATTTCTCATTATCATTAAAATGCATATAGATTACTTCTTAATACATATATATGCAAAAATGTAGTTCAACCAAGACGTGAAGACTGTATTTATGAAGATGAGCCTTTGACTTGTGTAATTAAATCAGCAACCATTGAAAGGAAGAATTTATCATTTTTCATTCATTTTTCAGTGTTACCAGCCCCAGGCAATTTTTTTTCTTTTGAATTTTTGTTAATTAGCCGTATTCTAAGTGCTAAAAGCAATGAATCATTACAAATTTTTTATATGTCATCATTTCTTGTTTTGTCACATTTTACTTATAAACAAGCCATAATCAATCACTGTGTCATCTAGGGCTATAAATCCATAGCATAGATATTAATTTAGGAAATAAGTTTCCTTAGAGTTTTATATTAACTTTAATTTATTGAGGTTCAGAAAGAATAGTCATTGTGTTGATAATTTTTCATATTATTTCTGATTAATAATTGACTGTTGAAGTTTATTTTAATAAAGCCCTTCCTTTAACAGAATGATAAGCTAGTCTGACAAACTTGAGTATGTTGTCCAAGGATAAATGAAGACCAGTAGAAAATTAGGCATTAATGTTGACTCTGTGTTCAGAGTTTTACTTCTTTTATAATTCTCATTTTATAAAATGAGAATTTAGAGAATGTGACTATGACTTTCAAGTCACCTTCAGTGATTTGATTATTCAGAAATAATCAGACAAATGAAAAAATATCTCTAATATACAGTGTGGTTATTTTTGATGCTACATTTTTTATTGTTGCAAGAATTTTGATAAAATGTTATATGTATGATTTGAAATTAATTGAATAAATGTCTAAGGAATATATGACTTATAGTTTTTAACAAAGTTGGAGGCGGAGAGATAGCACAGCGATAGGGCATTTGCCTTGCAAGAAGGCAATCCAAGACGGATGGTGGTTTGACTCCGGACATCCAATAAGGTCCCCCGTGCCTGCCGGGAGTGATTTCTGAACGCAGAACCAGGAGTAACCCCTGAGTGCTGCCGGGTACGATCCCAAACCCAAAATAAATAAATAAATAAATAAATAAATAAATAAAATTTTAAAAAGTTCAACAAAGTATATTATAACAAGATGGTGTAACTATTGGGTCCATTAAAATATGGTATCCCTTATCCATAAGTAAGAATTAAGTTAAAAGAATGTTCCTAAAATATACACATTTTTGTTTTTCTTTTACATTTTTCACAAAAGGATTGTTATTATTTAATAGTAACCTCTACAGGAAAATTTTAATGTTATTTATTTTTCTGAGTCTTTATTAATTTATGTATATTGTGAAATGTCTATTTTCATGGAAATATGAGTTTTTGTGGAAGAAATGAAATTATGCATATTACATTATTAATTGCTATATGCATGTGTTTTTATAATGGGAACCTCTGACATAATGTATGAAATGAATCCAATGGTCTTCGAAATTTGGGTGTTGGGTCTGAGCTGGCTAGACCTATATGTTGTGTTATGCTATATTTGCATGGTTGGTGTGGGTGGGCGGGGCTCCCCTACCTGGTGCAGGCGGGGGAAACCAAGAGGAGGGGAGCTCACGGCTTTTGGAATTCAATGTTCTTATATGTTACTTTTTATAGGCATGAATTCTGCCATCAGAATTATTAAACCTTTGGTTTAATATTATTTAAGATAGAAGTTAAGTGGAAAAATTATGATTTTCCCTATTTCTCATTTCCTTGAGTGACATAATCTTGGTATAAATAATTGACTAACATAAGACAGTAACCTATGAATATAGAATTTTAATAATTTTTATGATAATTAATATTTCTTTATTGTTCAAAAAAGCATGATGAATATGGAGCACACAATCTCTTGTTTGTCAACAGTCCTTATTTAGTTGTGGTCACTATATACACATATACCCCTTGGTCTCTTTTAATTACGACACCATATGGTTCAGATAGAATTATGTCTTTATAGTGCATTATAAATATCATATATTATTGTCATATCAAGCAATAGCAGACTTTATTCTCTTTTTGTTTATTGGTTGGTTATTTTCTTAAATCAATAGCCATAAGAAAAACAAGGACACTCAATTATAGAAACTTGATTATCCTAACCTAAACAGGCAAAACTTTTATATGTCAACAGGAAATATATAACTGATGGGAAAAAAGCGCTACATGGCTGATAGAGTAAAATTCTCTAAAGTGATCTTATCTCAAGGAAAATGTCTATGGGAGAAGTCGCACCAATAAGTGGTTACAAGAACCCTGCAGATGAAGCATTCCACATCTAGCAATTGATTTCTGGGAAATAAAAAGTCTTTGTAACTGAGTCTTCTCTGTTCCAGAGAACGTCAATAATAAAATATACACTAAATAATAGCACTGTTACAGTTCTAGGAATCTGAAACCCAAGTACAAGACATATCTATGTATATATACATATATATACTAATACTTTTTCAGCAAATGATCTGAAATGATCATATATCAAATGATATATGATATATGATATATCATTTGATATATGATCATTTCAGATCATTTGCTGAAAAAGTATTAGTATCCTGAGATGTGGGGAATTCTGTATCTCTAGAACAGGTGTTAAAGGAGAGTATATGTTTACATTTTATATTTATATAAAAGCATTTGCATCCATATATTTTGGAGGTATATGTCTGAGTTTTTCCTTATAAGATGCCCCCATTGAATTTCTAAAAATCTTGGGAATTTGGAAATAACTCTGGAAACAACTAGTAATTTGACAATGTGAAATTATGACATCATTTTGGGAATGTAACTTTCTGAATGTATGCCATATTAGAATTCAGATTGCATTGGTTTTAGAGAGAAAATACATGATTTCCAAAATATATATTTATCTATATTTAAATGAACACTTCTTGTTAGGATGTATACATAAACTACTTTATTGTAAGTGTATTTAATGAAATAATGCATTTAATAATTGCATATTTAATTCATTTAGTTTAATTGTAAGGAAGGAAAGCTTTGAGCTCCTGAGATTTCTATAGTTCCTCTATTTCATATATTTGTAGGGATTGACCACATCCAATGCTGCTTAGGGATGCTTCAAAATCATTTCTGGTAAAAATGACCTAATGATTTTGTGCTGTACACAGGGCTAATATTTAAAATCATCAATAGTACTTGGAGGTCTGTGGTGCTGGGTTCAAATCTACAGACTCATATGTGCTATGCATATAATATATCTCTTGATTCATATTCCTTATCATTTGGGGATAGTGTTAAACATAGTTAAAAAAATTAAGCCTGGCGCTGGAGCGATAACACAGCTGTAGGGCGTTTGCCTTGCAGGAGGCTGACCCAAAATGGACCTGGTTTTGAGCCAAGGTGTTCCATATGGTCCCCTGAGCCAGAAGCGATTTCTGAGCACATAGCTAGGAATAACTCCTGAGCGTCACCTGATGTGACCCCCACCAAAACAAGACAAAATAAAAAAATTAAGACAGAAAAGAGTCAGATACAAGGATTATAGGAATTTTATTTCCCAGAAAGCTAGTACTGGATGTGAAATGCTTCATCTGCGGGGTTCCTGCAACCACTTATTGGTGCTACTTCTCCCATAGACAATTTCCTTGAGAAAACCCACTTTAAAGATTTTTGCTCCACCAGTCATGTAGTTCTTTTGTCTTTTGTCATATATTTCCTTTGGCATATAAAAGTTTGCCTGGTTAGGTTAGGATAATCACATTTCTGTAATTGATTGTCTTTGTTTTCCTATGACTGTTGATTTAAGAAAATAAATACAAAATACGATGGAGAGTCAGGGCTTCGGTCCTCTAGATTTTTATCCCCTTCCCTCGTGTTTTTTTCATCGTAAATATATTATTTTTTGATTATTACTGCATCCCTATTTCATACCTGCTCCCCTGGAACTGACCCCAGTATTGTCTAGTTACAGATTTCTTTTAATCATAAAAATCAACTATGTTAAGTACTTTAGTTCACTATCTTTGTCCATATATTCCATAGTATAGCTATTATGTTATTTGTTTCAAGATAATGTCTCATTTATTAAGTTTTCTATGATAAACTCTTCAGTCATTATAATGTAATATAATAAAATATTTGATGAAATGTCAGAAACAAAGATTAATTATTAATTATTAAATGGCATCACTATAACATTATTTATTATTGATTCGTTATTAATATACAGAAATTAATAATTTATTTTAAAATTTAATGTCTCTGGGAAACAAGTTTTAGTGAAAATTATGTATTTAAAGCCTAATAATACCAATTACAGTCTTATAGTTTATATAATCTAAATTCATTGAAAAATATTTCAACTGGAATTATACTTGCTTAACTGAAAATAATATCTTAGCCCTGGTACCATTAGATTTTTGTTCCTGTGTTTTGTTTAATTTCCTCTGTTTAAGTTGAATATGCTTTTCTAAACTTGTTTTCTTTGTTGAATTGGAAATGTACATTTTATCATGTTTTTCATTTTTATAATGATGATAATTTTTATAATAAAGATAGCAATTTTTATAATGAAGATAGTATATCTATTTTAATTAAGCTTATCCTGTAAATATGAACAAGATTTTGATTCTTACTTATAATCAATTATTGACTATTATTTCAATATACTTTCTGGAAATGTTTAAAATTTAGAATTTTCTGTAACATGAAAATCAAGAATGATAGATTGCTATACTTTTATTTGTCTTTATATGTACTTTATTGTGTATAATAAAATATAGTATATATTTTATGTTATAAAATATAAAATAATCATAATATATTATATATTTTATAAAGGCGTTTTTATAGTTAATGAACTAAAATTTATTTCTATTACCTATGTCAAATATTTATAATATATCATTAGTAAAGTTAATTATTCATCTCAAGAAGAGCAAGTTTTATACATGAAACATTCTTAGAAAGATGTTATGTTTTACTTCATCTTTGTATTTAAAAAGGTGTTTTCCTTTTACATCTATAAAAATTATAATTAATTGTCCTTACAATTGCATTCATGGATACACTAGTTAGAAATTGATCATAATATTCTGTGGTTTAAAAATCAAGGGCCTTGGGGGCCAGGCGGTGGCGCTGGAGGTAAGGTGCCTGCCTTGCCTGCGCTAACCTAGGACGGACCGCGGTTCGATCCCCCAGTTCCCCATATGGTCCCCCGTGCCTGCCAGGAGTGACTTCTGAGCAAATAGCCAGGAGTAACACCTGAGCGTCACCGGGTGTGGCCCAAAAACCAAAAAAAAAAAAAAAAAAAAAAAATCAAGGGCCTTTTAGGGACATTGATGATGGACATGTTGCACTGATGAAGGGGGGTGTTCTTTACATGACTGAAACCCAACTACAATCATGTTTGTAATTAAGGTGTTTAAATAAAAATATTAAAAAGAAACCCAAGGGCTTAGACCAAATAGTCCTACAAATCTCAAGTAGAAATAAAAAATGATCAGACTTAAACACCAAATCCAGAATCAATACCCAATTCACAACAAGCTAGATACAGAGTGGACCACTTATACTAGCAGCCTGGGTAGGGGGGTGGGAGGAGAGGGTTATGGGATGCATGCATGCTGGGAACAGGGGTGGAAGGAGCACAACATTGGTGGTGAGAATGCCCCTGACTCAATGCCACTATGTACCTAAAATCTTACCGTGAAAGATGTGTAATCCACTGTGGGCAAAATAAAAATTAATTAAAAAAAAAAAACAAGGGCTTAAGTGTATATGCTACATTTGCCTTTATATTTGTGTCTATAATTGTTAGCACCATTGAATGGGATCCATATTACTTTTGAGCTGTCATTTTTTAAAGGACTATTATTTTTGTATTTTAACTTAGGATTTTCTTATAGTTGGGACATAGGTATGTTACACTACATCAGTCTATTGACTTCAATTTGAAATTAATCTGGGTTCAGAGAAGGCTATGTCTAAATTTTTAAGTTTAAGTAAGTTAATCGCTGATTGATTTTTACTGGTGTCAGTAATAACAGCCACATTCTTAGCAGTGACATATCCTCAGATGAGATTATTGAGCTAAAAATTTCCCATTGAACTTCTTGGCAGCAGCAGAAATTTCACTAGACCCCAGATCCCTTACAACAACCTATTTTCCTGAGTAGTTTCAGTCAGAATTCCTAAAAGTGTTGTGTTTAATCCACTCAACTAGATTTTAAAATCCTTAATACTATTCTTATATGTATTTGAGGGGATTTGAAGGTCACACCTAACAGTGCTTAAGAAATACTTCTTTGTCTGTGATCAGAAGTCAGTCCTGACAGTAATTACTATACCATCATACTTTATTGATCCAGAGTCAATCACTTGCATGGCTTTTTATTTAAAAGAAAACATTCTGATACATTTTTAGTAAAGAGTTTAGTAAAGAGTTAGTGTACTAAAATTTATTTATATTACCTATGTCAAATATGTAATATATATGTTATTGTTAAAGTAAATTATTCACCTGAAGAAAAGCAAGTTTTATACATGAAACATTCTTAGAAAGATGTAATGTTTGTTTCATCTTTGTATTTAAAAGGGGGTATTCCTTTTCCATCTATAAAATTATGATAAATTGTTCTTGAAATTGTATCCATGGATTCACTAGTTAGAAAGTGATCATAATATTGTGTAGTTTAAAAAACAAAGGCTTAAGTGTATATACTGCATGCCTTGCATGTAGCCAACCTGGGTGTGATCCCTAGCATTTCATATACTTTTTTTGGGGGGGCGGGGGTCCACACCTGGCAGCGCTCAGGAATTATTCCTGGCAGGCTCCGGGACCATATGGGATGCTGGGATTCGAACCACCATCCTCTTGCATGAAAGGCAAATCCCTACCTCCATGCCATATCTCTCCAGCCCTCCATATACTTTCCTAAGTCTACCAGGAGTAATTTCTTAGAACAAAGCTGGAAGTAATTTCTAACATAAAGCTTTATTTAATCACTATGATTACAAGCATGTTTGTAGTTGGGTTTCAATTATGAACAGAATACCCCCCATCACAGTGAAACATTCCCACCACCAATACCCACATCCTCCCCCATACCTGCCTGTATTCTATTTCTTTCATTCTTTAACAGTATCATGTTAGTTGTTAGTGTAGTTATTTCCCTAATAGAGTTCATCATTCTTTGTGGTGAGCTTCAAATTGTGAGCCGGTCCTTCCAACTCTTTCAGTCCTTAACTCTATTGTCTCTGGGCCTAATTTCTGAACACCACTGGTTGTGACTCAAAACCATCCACACACCCCCAAATGATTTTTCTCTAGTTCAACACAGTTTTGTGCAAATGTACAAATAACGTATATATTAATTTTAGGTCTGTTCACTTCCCTTTAGCTGGGATGTTGTATATAGAGAATAGGGTATACAATTATATGTAATATACCTTATATGCTCACACGCATTAATCTTTGTACTTGGGTACATATATATTTATGAGCATTAGTGTATACACATGTTTGTGATGTGTCTTGTATTTTTAAAGAAAACAATTTTGTGAAATGTCATGCTTCAAATACAATTCAAATTATGTACTTCTTACAAGTTGAAAATGGTAAAATATTTTAGACACTATCTGTATTTACTTTTTACTGAAAACTTTACTTATAAGTATATAATAAAGTGCACAAAGTGCACTGGACCATATTCAAATACATTTATCAGAAATGATTGGAAATATTGTCAAAATTTTTACATTTTAAATGTGTTTCAGTAGTAGAAAACATATTATCCTCAAATTATAAGTTACAGACCAAAAATGACAGACCTAAATTGATGTTCTAAGTGTAATTCTTTATATTATTAGTTTTATATTTAAAAACATGACATTATTGCCTAGCTTTTCTCTACTTTTATTTTAAAATTTTGTACTGCTTTGAAAAAAAAGATAAAATTAGAATTAATAGAGGCATTATTGCTAGGAAACAAGAAGCTTGATTTAAGAAAAAAAACTGGAATCTTATTAAAGATATCAGAGAAGAAAATGTTGATATTCTTACTGTTGGTCTGACTCATCTTTTTACTACCTTATTGATTTTTTTAATTCCAACTATACTGAGGATGATACATCATGGAGTGAACACAGCATTTATATTTCGGTTCTCCTATATGCCACCTTTAAAAAGCTCAAACACTGAACTAGAGAGATAGTTAATACAGCAGATATTGCATCTGTCTTGTGGCCAACCAAGGTTCAAACACCAGTATCCTATATGGTAATTTTTACAACTTGTTGACTAAAATAAATTAACTCTGTTTAATTCTATATGACATAGCATTGATTGAAATATGCATTTTTATTTATTACAGTTATGAATCCATATAATTCCATTTGTCTAAATTATCTCAATTTCAGAGATGACAATGTATAAAATTATGAATCTTGGATCTATTCAAATATGGTGAAAATAAGAACAAATGTCTATTTACTTACAAAATCTTATTTCAGCACTTAGAGAAAATAAGATTACTTAAAGAAAAATTATAGAAGGTAATATCTTAGTTTATTGAAAGATTTCCTAAAATAAGCCTCTATTTCTTTATTCATCATATATACTCAAGTGAATATCAGAGGATACATATCTGATCTTTGTTTTTTATATCATAAGTTAAATTAAGTACAAGATATTTTATTTTATTTGTTAAGCCTGCAAGTTTTAATATCTAATTTTAATCGAGGATACATACATATGTTCAAAATATACAATGCACTTAACATATTAGTCCAATATTTCCACAGTCACTCTTTTGTTACCTCCAGACTCAAGAGCTACAAAGAACCAAAAAGACTGGTGAAGAAGGCAATAATTCAAAGAGCAAGGGACTTTATTTCTAGCATGCTGGGATAGCACCTCTCCCAGGTGGAAACTACGAGTGGGGCTTGCAAGCCCTTTTTATAGGGCTGCTGGGACTTCAAGCTAGGGTAGAACTATAGGTTCTTAAAACATATCGTGTCAACCAGATTCAAATTGGTTGCCTGAAGTAGTAGAATGCATGCAACCTTGACATACAATAAGATAAGGGTTATTGCATGCAGGACCCTGGGTGTTGCTAGTTTATCTAACTGCCCGGTACAGTTCCTTGAAGTTCCTGGAAGTAGCTGTTCTGGGCTCTGCCAATTAAGGCTTGCTATGGCTGCAGTTAGTGGCTATAGCAAAACTAGGTAACAAAAGCGGAACAAGTAGTTAATTCTAAGCTAAACTTAGTTCTAAACTTATATTCTAACACTTTTAATCACAAATCACAGAAAATATTAATTTTTGTTTTTATAATTTTATACCTAAGTTTTATATTATAAATTCTATTCATACTATATATAACATCATGTTTACATTAGGTTATTAATTTATTGAGGCAATCTTGGTTAACAAATGTGTACAGATTTATGTTTTAGGTATACCATATTTATTCGAGTATAACGCACAAAATTTTCTAGCAAAAAAAGAAATCAAGGTTTAGGTGCGCTTTATAAACGTGGGCTGGGGTGGGGTGGCAGTGGTGGCCGGTCCAATGAGGGTGCAACCATAGGAAAAAATGACCTCAAGAAACCTGGTCTATCTCTCGTGACATCCTGGGTTAAAACATCCTGGGAAGACACACCAAAAGAAATAATCAAGAGTTTTCTGAAGACAGGCATCAGCGATCAAATGGATGGCACAGAAGATGACCTGCTGTGGTTTTCAGACACAGAAGAAAGCGAAGAAACTGAAGAAACATATATTCCTGCAAACTGGGACACTGATGAAAAATTAACTCGAGAAGAATGGGAGCATCTATTTAGTGTACCTGATGATGAATCTGACTTGGAAGCATTTAAATAAATATTGTTACCGATAATTTTATTTCGGTATTGTGTTTATACCAGTTTTCGTTGTCAATAAATGATTTTTATCATAGCCACACATGCTCAACAACTTTTTTTTGTCAATTACAATGCTTGGTGTGAAACAAAATTTTATACCGATTTTTATTTGAAAATTAGGGATGTGCGTTATACATGGGTGTGTGTTACATTCGAATAAATATGGTATATCATTACTATGCTATTTTGACCATCAAATATCTTTCTTTAGTTTTGTGAATATAATTGGGTAGATTTTGAATTTTGAGTGTATATCTGATATTTTAAATTCATTTACAATGTTAAAGACCTTTGATTAATTTAAATATGTATTTTATGACAGAATTTTAATAGAAAATTATAATGGAGCTATAAATTTCTTTGAATAAGATGATCATTTATTTATCAAATCATTAATCATGTTTAATCTTCAAATAAATTAGTATGGGCTTTTTGTTTGTGTCTGATATTTTGAAAAATATTTTTTTTGTTTTTTGGGGGGCCTCATCTAGCGGTGCTCAGGGGTTACACCTAGCTCTGCACTCGGAAATCTCTCTGGTCTTGGAGGTCCATATGTGATGCTGAGGATCAAACCAGAGTCCTTCCTGGGTCAGCCCCATGCAAGGCAAATAAATGCCTTACCACTGTGCTACCACTGCAGCCCCCCTTTACAATAATTTTTAAAAATATTTACAGGGGCCTTAAAAATAAAGAAATTGAGCTTACATATGATACAGTAATACCATTCTTAGGAGCCAAAAAACATGATACAGAAAAGCCCTCTGCATTCTTGTGTTCATTACAACACTACTTATGATACCCAGAATCAGGCACCAATCTATGTGCTCATAAACCAATGAGTGGTTAAAGAAATTATAGAACATCTACACGATGAAATACAACACAGTTATAAAGAAAAATGTAGTAATGTTATTTTCTTATACATGTAAGGATATAGAGAATATTATACTCAGTGAAGTGAGTCAGTAGGAAAGGAAAATACATAGAATAATTTCACACATTTGTAAGATATAAGACAAAAAGTAGTATGGTAATAATATTCAGAGACAATAGCAATGAGAGCCCAAAGTACAAATTCATGGTCGGAAGCTTGCCACAATTGTGTAGCAGGTCAGTTATGGTACAGAAGGTCCGACAACTATACTTGAAATTGATCACTATGGACAAGAACTGGATATTGAATAAAGTGATATGCATAAAGTGATATGCATGGTATCCCTTCTTTAATAATAATGCCTAAAAGGAGAAAGGGGGGAGATAGAGAGAAAGAGAAACAGAGACAGAAATAGAAAGAGAGAAGACAAAAAGACAGAGTATAATTTCCGTCCCAGATCCAGGTAGAGGTAGGACTGTAGAAAAAGTAGGGAGATTGGTGGCAGGAAATATTCCCATGTGAAGGGTAGTGTACATTGTAAGACTTAAAATCAAACATGCTACTTGTTACTATGGTGTTTAAAAAAAGAAATAAAATAAAATAATTTTAAATTATCAGTCTAATATTTTAACAAAACTCAAAACTCTTATGGCATATTCTTTTTATTTATCTTAAAATATTTGTTTCTAATTAGTATCATCGTATTTATTTTACTCTTTAGGATATTGGTATAGAAATATTTCCTAGGGTTTGATTTTTAATTATAGTAACTTTTTTCCAAGACTAACTTAGAGTAACTACAGTAAGATAATTGTTCATTTTAACATGAGGAGATCTGCTATTTTTCCTCAGAGATATACCTTGTATGAACCTAGAGCAAAGACTCAGAAGTACCAATAAGTAAGTAAGAACACAGTACCAATTACTATTGGTAATTCCCAAAATGCAAGAAAGAAATTCATTTTAAGATAAGTTAAGAAATTAATTCATTATGAGACTAATGCCATTCCTCCTTATAAAACTCACTGAATTAAGCATATAAAATCATTTGTAATCAAGACAATTATGAACAATTGCAGATATTTTTAGGTACAATACAAAGAGAGTAGTATCCCATAAAAAATTAAAATCACAAAATCATTTTTCAATTGAAAAGGGAGCAACCTGGAATATAATAAATTATGTTTCAATAGGAAGGACCAGGGCCAATAAATAGCTCTGCTATTGAAGGTTGAGTTTTGTGTTTGATGATTGTGTGGCTTATATTTACTGTGCAAGTTAATCAAGTCAAATAACTTTGCCTGATTCTAATTTGATAATATTAAAAAGAGTTATTTTCTCTCAAATATTGAGTTAAAAGTATAAAATTGAAATAATATTGGTTAATTGAACTAGTATTGGTTGAAAATATTTTATAAGATATAATGTTGAGTTGGAATAAGGCAACAGTAGTAAAATTTGATATGATTATGCTACTTATATAAAATGATTAAATACTACCGTCTTCTTGAATGTTTTATAAATATCAGTGGCATTCAATATAGAAATTTAAAGACAGTAATTTTGATGGTGAAATTAATAGCCAAATAAAGTTGTTTCCTTCAATCACTAAGGGGATATTACTAATTTTCAATTTGAAATTTTCTCTCACACCTGTATAATTTCCTAAAGACATGAAACTCATATTCATAAGACTTTTATGCCTTTGAACTTATTCACTTGCATGAACAAACACACAACTAACATGGTTATCACCAAAGCAAAATTGTCTACCTGATGGTCCCAGATATTTTTACTAACACTATCATATCATATGAATTGATCATTTTCTAGACCTCCTAAAAATCATAAAATAGAACATGCATCAGATTATTCTATTTGATACTCTATCAGGGAGCTAAGTGCAAATGAAGAGATAGTTCATATGACTTACAATAAAAGTCAGATCAATGGAAAGTAGAAAAGAGGGGCCGGGCGGTGGCACTGCAGGTAAGGTGCCTGCCTTACCGCGCTAGCCTTGGACGGACCACGGTTCGATCCCCCGGTTACCATATGGTCCCCCGTGCCTGCCAGGAGCGACTTCTGAGCGCATAGCCAGTAGTAACCTCTGAGCGTCACTGGGTGTGGCCCAAAAAACAAAAAAGTAGAAAAAAAAAAGTTTGTTATGTGTCTTTATTTACTTTAAAGCCCACTTCTGTTTAATTTCAGAAAACCAATTTTTTGATAGATTGATTATTATCGTGACGGCAGATTTTTTATATCTTTTAAATAAAGCACTCTTAAAATCTTTGATTTTTCTTTTTCTTTTCTTTTTCCATTTAGTTAAGGAAGCAATCATGATGTAATTGAAGGTCAACTTGCTGTTGCTTCCCAAGCTTCCCAAGTCCTTAACGCTGACTTTTAATATCTTGTTCTCTCTGTCTCTCTCTCTGTCTCTCTCTCTGTCTCTCTGTCTCTCTCTCTGTCTCTCTGTCTCTCTCTCTCTCTCTCTCTCTCTCCCCCCCCTCTGGAATTTGAACCACTGTCCTTCCTAGATCAGCTGCATGCAAGGCTAATAGCCTACTGCTGTGCTGCTGAGCTTATCTCTTTGACCCGTGTTTTCTTGTACTCTTGAAAACCTCCATCTTCTCAGCACAGTTGAACACAAATATCCTGTTGAGTTTTTCTGCAATAAAGTAAGATCTCAGCTAAGCCATCACATTGCTAGAAGTCATATTATATCTATTTGGAGAACCATCAACTAATTTGAACAAGCCTATTCATTCAACTTCCAGCAAGCTCACACTTCAGTTGTTTTTTTTTTGTTTGTTTTTTTTTTGAGAGGGAATGTTGAATGTTGGGTCACACCTGGCTGCACTCAGGGGTTACTGTTGACCTGCACTCAGGGTTAGGGACCTGGCAGGCTTTGAGGAACATATGGGATGCATGAATCCAACCCCAGGTTTGACAGTATATAAGGAGGAACTTTGCAGTTGCTCCAGCCCCAATCTTAGATTTTTCTGAGAAATAAAACTCAAAATAATCCTAGGAGTGATTGAAAATCATTAGTGGTGAGAAATTGAAACGACATTTTAACAAATCTCTCAGGTCAGCCTAACTGTCAAGCAGTTTTGGGAAATGTTCTTTTCTCTTAAACACCAACATTTGGAGCCAAAATGATTAAACATCAAGAATTCAGAGTTGAAGGAATTACATAATTCCAGTTCAAGGAAGAACATAAGTAAAAGGTTTCAGAGTCAAAGATCATTAACACTGTGAAATTAATCATTCTTTACATTTAAACTACAATGAGAAAATCATTCTAAGAAAATGTAGAAACGTAAAAAATTCTGCCAAATCCCTAAAAAAAAGCAATGTAGAATCTCATTAATCCATCAAAACTATTTTAGGCAATTATCCAAAGGATATTTAATATTGAATATCCAAAGGATATTAAAATATCCAGAATATTGAAATATTGATTTGAAATAGTATTTTCAGCCAGTGTTTTAGTATTTTAGTAGTATTAAACTTGTAGTATTTAGTAGCATTAACCACATTAGTATATAGAATTGCTAACCATTTAGTACTATTAAACATATATAAACCATATATTGCCGTATAACCACATATAACCAACCTAAGTCACTATTCAGATAAATTAAATAAAAATGTAGCATGTATGCATACACATATATGTATATATTAACAAATATATATATGCACAATGGAAGCAACTCCATTAAGTAAAAATCAATAAATTCTGCTGTTGGACACTAAATGAGCTAGTGATTTATATGATATATATAAGATTTAATATATATCATATATATGCCACATATGATTATATGATATATAATTTCAATTGGATTCAAGTGAAATAAAGGTGGTGAATCACAATAGATGCTATACTCATGTGGAATATAAGTAATCCAACAAAATAATTTGGAAAAAAAACCCAAGTCCTACAAATGGTAAAAGATTTTGTCTACCAAAGGAAATGGAAAAAATGGAATGGGAGAAATGGGTAGAAATCTTTTTTAATTACATAATTTAAACACTGTTGTTATACATTTTTTCATGATTGAGTTTCAGCCATACAGTGTATGACTATTCACCAGTACATGTTTAAAGCTGCAGATAGCCTCTCTCTTTCTCTCTTCCTTACTCACTCTCTCTTCCTTCTAAGACACTTTTATATACTTTTAGACATTGTGGTTGCACTATTGTTAATTGTGGGGCACATGATTACATGTGTACCATATATTACACGTGTATCATAAATACATGTGTATCAGTTAATCTCCTTTTACCATTCATTTCTATTCCATAGTGATTAGTTTCCTCCATTTTGATAAGTCTCTTCATGTATTCCAAATCATCATTGATTAAATTTGACAAATTATATGAGTCCAATAATGTATTCATTGAATTCATGTTTTCTTGTTTTGTCACCTAAAGATTCTCAAAATAAATTCTGATTACCTTTTGTTTCTCTATATTATCTGTAATAATATTTCCCTTTTCATTTTTGACTAAGTTTATTTAATTTCTTTCTCCCATCCTATGTAAGTTTTGCTAATAGTTTACTGATCTTGATTATTTTTTCAAAGAAAAAACTTCACTTCATTGACTTTTGATTTTCTGCTCTAAGTTTTACTACTTCCTTCCTCTTGATTGCTTTCAATTCTTTGTTGATCATTTTTCCACTTCTTAAGCTGTGCCATTAGTAATTTATGTAGACCTTTACTCCTTTCATGACTTCATTTTTATATTTTACTATTTATTTAGCATTCTATTTATTTAGCATTCTATTGTGTATATGTACTGCAGTTTCTTTAGTCACTCATCATTTTAGGGATATTGTAAATAGCACTGTAATGAATATAGTTGTGGAGACGTCATCTTAGTATTGTGTTTTTGTGTACCTAGGGTATATATATCTAGGGTATAGGGTCTATCCCTAAGAGTGTTATAGTTGGACTATATGGGAGCACAATTTCAATTTGGGGGGGAATTTTCATATTGTTTTTCAGACAGGCTGGACTAGATGGCATTCCCACTGGCAGGGAATGAGAGTCCTTTCTCTTCTAGAATAATTTTATGTTTATTATTATTTTATTATAATTTAAAATATCTACTTTAAGTATACAATAGAAAGCATGAAGTATAAGAGTTTCAACATTTCTGAAAAAAATTTAATATATAGTAGGTATAGAATGATTCAGTGGTCCTCAAACTACGGCCTGCGGATCACATATTGTATTTGTTCCCATTTTGTTTCTTCACATCAAAATAAGATGTATGCAGTGTGCATAGGAATTCGTTCATGATTTTTGTTGTTACTATAGCCTGGCCCTCCAATTGTCTGAAGGACAGTGGACTGGGCCCCTGTATAAAAAGTTTGAGGACCCCTGGATTATATAGTGATTGTGGTGCTTGTATTTATCAAAGCAGAACTGGATTCTATCCTTGACACCCTATTACTTCTCTACCCACCACCAGGAGTGATCCACAACAGAAAAGTCTAATTTAAACCCTTAACCTTGCCAGATGTTCTCTCAAACAAAATAAAGAGTATCAGAAATCAACAAGAAAATGATTAATAAATCACAAAAAATACATACAAATAATATATCATTTATAGAATTTAAAATAACTAAGCATGCTTTATGAGTGATTAAAGCTTGAATTTAATAATATGCAAGTGTACATGGTGATATATTCTTTTTTGTTATATCATTCAAAAATTCAGTCATGGTGGGCTTGGTTACATACAAGTAAGACCCTACCTGCTGGACTATTTTTCCAAATCTAAACAAATACAACATTTATGTCAAACCAGGTTTAACTAGTTGTGCATCCTAAAATCTTGAAGTTTATGGTGGACATTAAGTGAGAATAGATTAAAATATTGATAAGTATTAATTATTCTTTTACTACCCTCCTAGTTATTCTTTCAATCAATGCTTATATCCACTGTGTTTGCAGCCTTTTTTTATGGGCCACAGTTAGTATTGTTCAGGAAATAGTCCTTTTTTTTCACACAGGAACCACTCCTGGTGGACTCAGCTTTCCATCTAGAGTGCTGGATATTGAATTTATCTGCTCAGATCACATGCAAGGAAATATAGATGATAGATAGATAGATAGATAGATAAATAGATAGATAGATAGATGGATGGATAGATAGATAGATATAGAGAGAGAAAGAATAAAGTTATAGCTTATAATTCTGTGAATTGCAATTATTTTAAAAGGGTGTTCTATATAAAAGTCTAATAGTCAATTCACAATTATGGCATTTTTATCAACATCTGGGTTATTTTTTATTCATTTTAAGGGTTTTCATTTCAACAATAGTAGAAGATTTAGCACTTTCATGCAGCTACTTCCAAAATTAACAAAAGAAACATAGTCTTTTCTCTCACTGACATTCTTTCATAAATATTATTTACTTAGGTAGTTGTTTCTTTAAAATTTCATTTTCCTTAATATTGGAGTCAATGGCAAATTCATATTACCATTTAAATAACCAAGGCCATTAACATATATGCTATTTATACCAATATTTCAGTTTATCTGCAATGCAGCAAAGGTTTTCATAAATAAGAATGTATAATATATATGCATTTACCCTTGTTTATACAGAAATTGCTAAAATTATTTTATTTGTTTTTGGTTATGGCTGGAACTTTCTTTGACTTGAATCTCCACAGCTGTCTTAGGTAATAATTTATGTCTCAAGAAAATAGTTTTCAAAAACAGCTGAATAAGGATTAATATTTATGTCTGATGTATTGATCATATTTCTAAAATTAAGTTCTCTTATCTGTGGTAATCACAATAAATTTTGTTTACTCCTGTCAATAACTCTCAGAGTGCAGGATGGTAGGTCTTTCAAAAGTAAATCTTTTGATAAGCCAAATTATATTTTCATAGTCAGTTTCTTTACAGAAAGTACTCAATTTCTGTGACATAATGTAACACCATTATAACCATATAAGTAATCTTGCAGAAACTCAAATTATGTTTCTTTTACTTAAACTTTCTGTGATTCTGAGTTGACTAACTGGCTCATAAAATACTTCTAACTGGCTTATTATTTCTTGATCTTAGAGATTAAAAAACAGTTAAGTTCAAAATGTAGTAAATTCTTATAACAGAAACTTTAAAAACTATATATGCATATAAAATTATGTAGTATCTTCAATATTGTATAAAATTGTTTGCAGATTATATGATGTAATACATAATTAATGTTCTATATATACTATTTTTATATTATGGATCAACTGTTTTTTACTGTATAATGGTGAAGTTTTTAATTAATTTCTATTTATTTCTCCTATTATATATATATATGTGTATGTTTATACTTATTTTTTATTCTCTACCTTAACTGCATCTGTTTTGGTTCTGCTTGATAAAAAATCTACAAGAAAACAAATAGATAAATATAGAGATATATATCAACTGTTTGATGAAATAGTGTGATATGTATTTTCCAGGAAACAAATCCTATATTTCTCCTAGAAGCAGTAGTTCAGTATTTTCTAATTCACTGTTTATCTTTACTTTGTAAAGTATGATTATAGTAAATAGTAAACATTTACATTTAGTAATGAATAGTTAGTGTCAGTTTTCCTAGAACTCCCAAAGAAATGCAGAGAAGATGAGATTAAATTGAATTACAGGATAATGCATGCACTCTCTACCTTCAATATATTTTGCTATCAAAAGATTGAATGATATGGGGCCGGGCAGTGGCGCTGGAGGTAAGGTGCCTGCCTTGCCTGCTCTAGCCTAGGACGGACCGCGGTTCGATCCCCCGGTTTCCTATATGGTCCCCCAAGCCAGGAGTGACCTCTGAGCGCATAGCCAGGAGTAACCCCTGAGCGTCACTGGGTGTGGCCCAAAAACCAAAAAAAAAAAGATTGAATGATATGAAATCTCAGGGCTAGCCTTGTCAAATAACATTTAATCAAGTTTTTGTATAGTTGATCTCAATACTACACTACTCCATTACTTTTTTGCCATAACTATATAAAAAAAAAGCTGTAGAACATAATTTGTAAAGATGTTCAAAGAGATGAATTGGACTGTATAGTACTTTCTTTGTCCCCAAGAATTTCATTAGGTTACTGGTTTTGCTCTTATTGGCAACAACCATTTGCAGGAAAAAAGAGTGAAACTAACCTACTGAGTTCAAATGTATCCTCTCAACATCGAAAAGACTAGCTATTTTGGATATTAACCCCTTATCTGATGGGTATTGTGTAAATAGTTTCTTCCAATCAGTGGTGGCTCATGTATCCTGGGCACTATTTTCTTTGAGGTGCAGAAGCTTCTCAGCTTAATATATTCCCATCTGTTTATCTCTGCTTTCACTTGTTTGGAGAGTCCTGTTTCCTCCTTAAAGATATCTTTAGTCTCAATGTCATGGAGTGTTTTACCTACATGTTGTTCTTTATACCTATGGTTTCAGGTCTGATATCAAGTTCTTTAATCCATTTCAATTTTACCTTCATACATGGTGTTAGCTGGGGGTCTGAGTTCTCTTTTTTGCAAGTGACTAACCAGTTGTGCCAACACTTGTTGAAGAGGCTTTCCTTGCTTCATTTAGGATTTCTTGCTCTTTTATCAAATATTAGGTGATTGTATGTCTGGGAACATTCTCTGAGTACTCAAGCCTACTTAACTGATCTTATGGTCTGTCTTTATTTCAATACTATGCTGTTTTGATAACTATTGCTTAGTAATACAGTTTAAAGTTGGGGAAAGTAATGCCTCCCATATTCCTTTTTCCAAGGATTGCTTTAAGTATTCGTTGCTGTTTATTGTTCCAAATGAATTTCAGAAGTGCTTGATCCACTTCTTTGGAGAATGTCATGGGTATCTTTAGAGGGATCACATTAAATCTGTACAATGCTTTGGGGTTTGGGAAGTACTGCCATTTTAATTATGTTAATCCTGCCAGTCCATGAGCAGTGTATGTGTTTCCATTTCCCCGTGTTCTCTCTTATTTCTTGGAGCAGGGTTTTATAGTTTTATTTGTATAGGTTCTTTACATCTTTAGTTAAGTTGACTCCAAAATATTTGATTTTGTGTGACTAATATCCAAAATATACAAGGCACTGTCAGAACTTTACAAGAAAAAAAAACCCTAATCCCATCAAGAAATGGGGAAAAGAAATGAAAAGACACTTCCTCAAAGAAGAAATTTAAATGGTCAAAAGACACATGAAAAAAGCTCCACATCACTAATCATCATGGAAATGCAAATAAAAACAAATATGAGGTACCATATAACACCACAGAGATTGGTGCACATAACAAAGATTGAGAAAAAGCAGTGCTGGTGGGGACTCAGAGAGAAAGGAACTTTTATTCACTGATAGTGGGAATGCCATCTAGACCAACATTTATGGAAAGTGATATGGAGAGTCCTCAAAAAAACTGGAAATTGAGCTCCCATATGATCCAACTATAGCACTCCTAGGGATATACCCTAGGAAAACAAAAATACAATACAAAACTCACTTCCTCACACCCATATTCACTGCAGCACTATTTACAATAGCCAGACTCTGGAAACAATCAAGATACCCTTCAACAGATGAATGGCTAAAGAAACTGTGGTACATATATGCAATAGAATATTATGCAGCTGTCAGGAGAGATGAAGTCATGAAATTTTCCTATTCATGTATGTACACGGAATCTGTTATGATGAGTGAAATAAGTCAGTGGGAGAGAGATAGACACAGAATACTCTCATTCATCTATGGGTTTTAAGAAAAAATAAAAGACATCTTTGCAAAAATTATCAGAGACAAAAGGTCTAGCTCATGACATGAAGCTCACCACAAGGATTGGTGAGTGCAGTTAGAGAAATGACTACATTAAGAATTATCATAACAAAGTTAATGAATGAAGGAATTAGAAAGCCTGTCTAGAGAAAAGGCAAGGGTGGGTAAGGAGGAGGGAGATTTGAGTCATTGGTGATGGGAATGCTGTGCTGGTGAAGGGAGGTGTTCTTTACATGACTGAAACCCAACTAAAATCATATTTGTAATCAAGGTGTTTATATATATACATATATATATATACTAGCTATTCAAAGTATAGAGGTTTTTAACATAAAAGGAATTGAATTTTTTAAAACAGAAAGAATAAAAATTGGCATCCAAGAAAGGAAAGTTTGGGAGAGGGATAAATTGTACTTTAGAGTGAATTTAAATTAGATTATAGTAAATTTAGAATAGATGTTCAGGAATTTTTTTTGTTTTTCTTTCTTTTTTTTTTTTTTTTGTTTTTGGGTCACACCCGGCAGTGCTCAGGGGTTACTCCTGGCTCCATGCTCAGAAATTGCTCCTGGCAGGCACGGGGGACCATATGGGGCACCGGGATTCAAATCGATGACCTTTTGCATCAAAGGCAAACGCCTTACCTCCATGCTATCTCCCGGGCCCCTGTTTTTCTTAAGTTCCAAAATTACTAGGGAAAAAAAAGAAATCTCTATATCTTGGCCATGATCACTCCAACAAAAATATTTTATATTGTTGTGGACATTGAATACTATTTTAATTAAGATATATTACAAAATAATAATCTAAAATTTTGTGGTCATAAACTCTTAGTCATAAACATCAAAATACAGGGAGGGGAAAGTTAGAGGGAAAGGTTCTATACTAAGAGGAATACACTGGGATTTAATAATCTACCAAGGAAGCATCTACCTCGATAACAACTAAAGGTTTGTAGGTAAGACCAGGTTAACTGTATTTTAGTTTTCTTGCTCAAATCACTATCAGAGAGTAATTAATACATTAGACTAAAAATATCCAATGTAAAAAGAAATTTAAATATTGTCTTTCCAAATCACTTCATTATCTGAGTTCACTGTATGCATCCTTTTAGAAAAATCAGCAGATTTTACATGTTATATTATAGAAAAAAATGAACATTTAATAATGATCTCTGTTTTTCTCTCAGTGGTTATTACTGCCTACTTTGACTAAGAGTCAAACTCACAGAATACTTTCCTCATAATATATTTGAATCTGAAAATAGACACAATGTGGTGTTGGCTTACAAATGGGATAAGTCATATTTTTGCTCTCAACATCACTATAAAAATCTGTCTATTTTTAAGATAGAGAGCTTCTTTGGTATGTGTTTTGACAACAGAACTTTCCGAGGTGGTATGTGGGTGGTGATGTAGGTGTAGTATGATACATATGATCACATTTATCACCTTTTCTTTATCTATCAAAATAAATTCAAGGATTGAAATTTATAGTCAGAAAGTTTTATAAAGTATGATGTTTCATGTCAAAATAGACAATGAACAGAGCGTTGCTTCAACACTATCGTAAGTTAATATGCTCTTAGATTATAGCTATTCTAAAAGAGAAATCTTCAGTGTAAATATAATTTTATATTTTTCCAGAAAGTTCAATTTTTCTGTACAAGGGGAGAACAGTAGTACTGCTTTACCAAATGTCTGACAAATAACATTTATTTAAACCTTTTTTGCTGAAAGAAAATGTAGCAAATTAACCTGTAGACAATGTTTTTTTTTTTTTTTTATACAATTTGTGCTATGCAATAGTAAAGGACTTAGAAATGTAAGTTTCTAAGTAAAGGACTTAGTAATGTTAATTCCATGGTAAAATACAAATAATGTTACAAAATCCTACAAAAATGAATGATTAATATAATTATATGGCTTGAAAATGTCAGAAATGCCATCTACTCAGATTCTCTGTTACTAGTCCATCTTTTGTGATATTCCTTAATTTTTCTGCTTTTAGTTATTATATCATGTCTAATTAGCATAAATAAAATATAGGATTACCTTTTCTTTGGCAAGAACATTTTAGTGGGGCCATATCTGACTATGCTCAGGGCTTACTTCAGGCAGTGTGCCCAGAGAACATTCCTGGTGAAGCTAAGGAAATTTCCTGAGAGTCAAGTAATGTAAAAATGATAAAATTCAAGCCAGGGTATCAATGTTTCCTATGCAAGACTGTATAAAAGAAAGAAAATTTCCACTTGATGAAAGTAGAAATTCTAAGGGGGTATAGAAATTAAATCAGATTTTTAAGGGAGTTTGTCTAGAGTGATTGAAGTATTGAATAGGTAAAATGATAAGATGTTACACAGTGGCTATTATAAATGATAAAATTAAAATAATAATACCCTGAATATCAATGTAGTTTGATATTTTTATCCATGTCATGTGGAATATTGAATATTTTTTAAAAAGAATGTAATGTAACCATAGAGATTGGTGTAATAAAATGTATTATTATAGATCAGACTAAAATATCATGGGTATTAATTGGAAGAATTAGGGCATGATGATCATAATAATTATTAAAGAAGGTAACATATACTTGAACTTGAATTTTACATTTTATTCTAAAAATACTTTCTGAATTCCCTAAATTGCATGAAGTACATATATACACAACAATAGATGCTTTTATTCTATACTAGATAAATGACTTTTTGAAATATTTTTTACTTTCAGGTTTTTCATTTCTCTTATACTGCTTCTTATCTGATTTACAACATACATACTAGGTAAGTTTAGATTATCTGATTTTTTGAGCAATTTACTAACTATATAATTGATTAATTTTTCCGTATTTTATAGTAAACTTATTCACCTTTATTTCAAGGGAAGTTTGGGAGCTAAACCCTCCAGAAGTAGAGGACTCCATCTTGCAATATGCCGCTTGGGGTGTCCAGGGCCAGCAGTTGGTAAGCACAAGCATTTTGCTTGCACCCGAGAGTGTCAATCATAGACCTCTGGAGAGCTTTCAAAACTCTTGTTAAAAAAATAATCTATTATATATGATATATCTTATGCATCTTTTATCATTTATATAGTATTTAAGAATATATCATATAGTCATATTATAATGCTTAACAGTTAATTGAAAAAATAAAGCATCTATAATTTATGATAAAACTACTAGTCAATAATGAAAATACAGGCCAAAGAGATAGAACAATAATTAAGAGGCTGGTCTTGCACCTAACTATAACAGGTTGATCCATGCACCATGTATGGCCCTAAGCACTGTCAGAAGTAATCTCAGATCAGTTACAAGGCCTGAGGTATGACCCCTAAAATTAATAGTAATAATAAAAACCATAATAATATTAATAATTAGAATTTCCATTGCTTCTAGCACTTAGCTATTTGAAATTTCAGTAGTGATTATGTTAATTTTATGCAAATGTAAACAATATTCATTGTAAAGTGTATTGAAGTAGGTAGTCACATTATGTCAATTTTAAAAGTATGTTATTTTATTGAACACATGCTCATATTATATATTACATATCAGCATCAAATGTCTAATTGCTGTCACAGATTTTCTATTCAGTCACCTACCAGTGAACAATTTAGATTGACTCTATGGTTTGGCTATTGAAAATATGCTGCTATGAGGTTCAGTTTTAAGGATGAATATCTTTTCAAATTATTCATTTTTAAGAATTTGTCATAGATTTCTATAATACTGTAAGCATTTGATATTTTCACCACATATGACAATTTTTGAATTTCTACATCTTTGTCAATACTTCTTTATATATAATATATACACTATATAATATGCACTATTTTAATGATGTGTGATAATGTCTCATTGTAGCTTAGATCTGAATTTCCATAAGAAGCAACATTGTTAGTTTTTCTATTTTTCTAAGTGTATGTATTTAGCTTTATTGTTTTTTTTTTATTTGTTTTATTTTGGGATCAGACCTGGTAGTGCTCAGGTACTACTACTGGCTCTGAGGTCCTGAATCATTCCTGACTTGGTAGGGGACTATATGGTATGTCTGTAATAAAACTCCAGGTTGGCCACATAAGATAAGTGCCCTATCCACTGTATTTCCTCTCTGTTTATTTTTTTGCCTTCATTTTGTAAGCAACATAATTGACAAGTTCTGTCATAATACAGTTGTCTTTGTTGTTCTTTTTAGGTATAAAAAGTTTTTCAATCACACAATGTACAACACCCTTCAGCAGCGTACATTTTCTACCACCAATGTCCCGTTTCCCTTTCACCCTCCACCTGTTTTTCCCTGCTCTTTTATTCTGCTTA